>ML179442.1:0-76010 GCA_004369135.1 Dendrothele bispora CBS 962.96
TTGCAGTTTTTCATAAAATATACCACCCAAGAGGCCTTGTCGCAGATAAATTTGGGCTTTCAGACTTCAATAACAATAAACAGACATCAAGTACATCAGGAAAACTGTACTGGGATAATGTACCAGTAAGTTATCAGAAGTTACTGATAACCTTGTTAAGGCGGGTAATGCTTCATGCATTAGTAAAAAATATCCAAACCCCAGAAATATTAGCACTTCTTACACATTACTATCTGAAATTAATATTTGCACATTTGATACTCTGTACAGTATCAGTAAGCTAACAGTAAATACTGTTAACTTTCTGGAATCTTTCTTTTAATTGTTACTCTAATTATTGAAATCTATCTTATCTACACATTATGATGCAAGTTCAGTTCAATGACGAGATGCAAATACTTATGAGCAAGTTTATTCAAAACACCAGTTGCGCTCATACTACTTGCTACAGAAAATCATCATAGGAAATAAATGTCAATGATTTTTGTAAAATTCAGCTTGACTTGAAAGGGCTACTAAGTATATATGAACTACACTAAAGAAAAGTAAACAAGGCTCAAAAGTTTTAAAAAATTACTATCATACAGGTAGTACTGTACCATTTCGAAGTAATGTTCAGTCACGCATCACACAAAGGTCTGAACTAGGAATTATAAGGCCAGTGTCACACATCACAGTAAATTTTGAACTGTGTGACTTACCAAGTATTTTTGGTACAAAAAACCAAAAAAAATCAATTGGAACCTTTTTTTCTGCCACTTTAGCCTTTCTTTGTCCAATGTCTTCTTTAATGGTTCAAATTGTAAAGAATTTATCATTTCCAACCAAAAGGTCAATCTTCTATCCCAAAAACACAGGAAATTTTGTAGATCAGTTAGTCAAAATGAACAAAATTTTAAGCTGTCACACACAATCCTGGTGAATGAACCGGTTTGCTGGTGGAGTTCATTGGTCACACGTCACACCTGATGAACATTACTTCGAAATGGTACAGTAGTACAAAAGACAACAAGAAAAAACAAAATGAAAGAACAACATAGAAGTGACTGAGCCCTGGTATACTACGCGAGCGCGGAGTGTATCTGCAACGAGAAATCTGACCATTTTCTCGAAATCTACTATTTTTACAGCAGGCCATCCGAATTCTCATTGCGGATGTGCTCTAATTTTCCACTCCACGATGTTTTATTCATGGTTTTTGTATTTTGGACCACCGTTTTTTACGGTCTATAGTATTTGAGTCTACAGCAAAATTCAAAACGATAGACACAACCCGAAATCGCTCCACTCAGTCGGAGTTCGAAACGCACGTGGTGCCTGAGCCTCATGTCGCGTCCTCCATTCCTTCGTTCGCGAAGATATACTCACCGCAGCCTCCAAACCGTTCATCATTCTCGGTCTACCATTCTGACTTGGCACATTTACAACAACTCCTCGGTCTTTTGAAAAGTTTTCGAATGCGATACTGAGTGCGACGACTGACACCGGTCTTCTTTTGAACGTCTTTTGGGTCGTAGTCATCTTGCATGGTCATCCGAAGGACCAAGCGTTTGACTTCTACTGCTATATGCCGTCGAACCATGATAAGAGAGGTAGAACTGCAAGTCACAACACCGCATGTGGGGTTGTGTCACCACGTGCGTTTCGAACTCCGACTGAGTGGAGCGATTTCGGGTTGTGTCTATCGTTTTGAATTTTGCTGTAATTGGGTGCCGCTCTGAGTCAATGATATCATGCTTGCTGGGCAAGGCCCCAATTACATATGGCACAATTATTTTTACCGCAGTTCTGTATAAGGTATATAAGTAAGTGATAAGTGCCGGCAGCCTGTAGCATTCATTTGTAGGGGTCGAGCCGTTGGGTGGAATGAAGCCGACTCAAGTCACATCTGAGCCGAGCCAGGTGAAGTCGCAAGTGGGAGGTTCTAATGTTGCCAGTTGAAGTTGGAAGTTGAAGGGAAGGTCAAGGCTTATCGCCTAGCCGAGCCATGTGAAGTCACAAGTGGGAGGTTTGAATTGAAATGTCGCAATTAAGGATTCTGTCTGGCTGGGACCTTAAGCACATGACGGAGTCGCGTCGCGCGACGTGGGCACATGACCTACTTCAAGCGGAGCTTCAGATTTTTGTTTA
Organism: Dendrothele bispora CBS 962.96; assembly: GCA_004369135.1. Taxonomy (NCBI): domain Eukaryota; kingdom Fungi; phylum Basidiomycota; class Agaricomycetes; order Agaricales; genus Dendrothele; species Dendrothele bispora. The sequence goes on from ML179442.1 coordinate 2,131, forward strand.
CATCAACAGCTTCTCGCGTCGACCTTTCTTTCCACTTCTTCTTTCAGTGTTCTACAGACATTGCGGGTATCCATTATGTAGGCAAGTTGAACAGCGGTACAATGCTCAACATTCAACTCAACTTTGCGACCGGTTCGTTTACCTTTGTCATACAAGGGATGGGAGAACGGTTTGCCCTTCCTTTCTCGACGGCAATTATCCTTTCTCAAGTCCCTACTCGATCAGTAGTCCCTCCGAAGTTGTCTGAAGGTGAAAAAGTGTTGATGATTGTCCCTTCTGAATTGGTATGTATTCCCTTCAACTCGTTCCTTGATCCGTTTTGGATGTTCATACATATATACCTTGTTATAGAGATTAGCGGAGGACAGGTCGTCGAGGGATGGGATGAAGGTGTGTCAGAGTCCCCATTTCTTTTCTGCCGTTGTTGATCAATGTGAAAAATCATTACAGTGTTCCCTAGCTATCGTTGGGTCAGCAAGCCATGCTCACTGCGACACCTGACTATTTTGTTCATCAACTTTGATGTCTTTTTTTTATTATACTAACCTTCTTGTTTTATGTTCATCCCATCATTGATTTCACACATAGCTATCAAGGGTACGTATTTCTTCCTCTTTCGCTTCAAGTTGAACATCATTCTAATTTTCTTTCCCTCTACAAACAGGCAAAACTGACCTCGCCACTACCTCCTGCTATGCACAAGCTCGATGAACAAGCCAAAGGGGCTGGAATCTTCTGTACAGTGAGTTAAACAGGCGGAAGGAAATTGGTGCTTTTGGGGTAAGTTTGCTGGTGTTGGCAGGGTGTTTTTACAAGCTATCACAGTCCTATCATAGTAGATTTTCTGTATTTGATACACATACCCCAATCAGACAGGCAATTGCCCCATTGTGTTTCTGTATTTGTGCCTATAAGATGAATGAACGTAACGATGATCAAGCAGTAGGTTATCGTTAATACAATGAAATAATTGGATACGGCGTAGCTAGGATAGAGGTAATGTAGCAATAAGAATCAATAATAACCGTTAATGTGTAAGGGGGACCGGCGAATTTAGCAGTAATTTTCGCTAACATTGTTAACATTGATAATGTCGTTAATTAACTGATATTAATTGTAATTTCTAGTAATGTCACAATTATTATTTAGGTACAGTTTTCCTGATGTACACTTTCCACAGTTTTGCTGTGGCTCGCAATTTCATTGATATATGTGTGGCTACCATTTATGGTAAGTATGTCTGGAAAGGTGATTAAAACCCCTTACTCACAAGACTTGAATACTCAGACAAACATATATTTTCATCTTATATATTTTTCAGACTGTTGATAATGAAGTTACCAACTGAATGTTGAAAATTCTTACAAGTTTCGCATCTGGTCAAATTTCGCTTCCGGGTTAATTTCTGTAAATCAAGATGGACTGGTGGAACGTTGCAACGGAGAATCAAGGTCAGTCCGCTTCTTTTGCGCACATCTATCTTTACAGAAAACCTTCTATTTCTAGCCATCGATCGTGTTCACCGTCTCGGTCATTGAAGACAAGACTGTGTATGTAAAGCACTTCATCATATCAGATACTGTCGAAGACCGTATTCTTAAAATTCAGAAACGTAAGACTGCAATTGTAACAGAAGCTCTGAAGGGAGGCAAAAAGGGCACAGGAGACCCTGAAAGTATCAAGATAATGTTCAGGAAGTAGGATTTTGAAAGTCGAAATGCTTGCTGAGCTGGCAGTATCTTTTTTATCCTGAATCTATAGGTGTAGCATTTATTTCCGTAGCATAGGACAAAATCATGACTTATACATAGAACTGACCAAACTGTTTGAACTTCGAACCCAGATATCTATGTCGCACCCAAAGTGGTTCTCCTACAAAGGTTGACTGGTCCTCCTTCAATAAACGCTTCACTTGTGTACAATCCTTCCTCTTCTCATTACCACCCCTTTCCCATGTCGTCTCTCCTTTTTCCACTCGGACTACACTCAGATTTCTTTGTTGGTTTAAATATCATCATTTTATTTCATTTTTTCTTCTCTCTTGGCGAGAGAAAATGCTCTACTTCTTGGTGAAGGAAGAACTTACGCTTGGAGCGTAAACATTTTTAGGCCACATCACACGTCAATTCGCATGTGTAATTACCACGTGATCGCGCCCCTCTTCCCTTTCGACCACCACCTTCCCCCTGCCCCAAGGAACCATTCGCGGTCGTTCTGTGGGACATGCTGTCAGAGGGGGTGTCCGTGCTCCTGGACAAGCTTCTCGTGGCCGTGGTCCCTTCACCTCCACTCAGGTCTCCACCCCTCCAACATCAGACAGCCATATAACCGAGATGTGTAATCAACAACGTGTCCAACAGCAAGAAGAATTTCAAGAAGAGCATCGAGATTCCATGAGGACTGTCGGGAAATGAAACCGAGCGTATTCCTCGACTGCGAACGCATTGGGGAAGCATAACTTCTTAGATAGAGGAAGGTATGTTTGTATATGCATATATGCACGCATTGTATGGCTTATTCATATGATGGTTTACGCGTCTTTTCCTTCTTGACCTTTGACCACCATCATCTTCCATCTCGACGTCCAGAGGCCGTGGTTCTGCACCTCAAGGCCATGTCTCTGCTTTTACCAGCACTCAGAGCACTTGTAGTGTGCTCGTAATCATAGCTCTACTCGTCTACTCGTGGTAGGGTTAGTTTGTGCAGTGTTCGGGGCAACCGCAGTTTTGTACCTGACAAGTTCTCATATGTTCTCACGCCTACAAACACTCCAAGTTACCCACAATTCTGCTTCATCCATCCAGACTTTGACACACTACTCCGAAAGAATGTCGACCACTTGTCACTACCCCAGATCAAATCTTCAACAAGAGCAGTCTTTTATTTGGAACCACAAGGGGATATATGGGGAAGTTATATGTGGGAAGAGGCAAAGATCTATGCGTCCAAATCGTTCCTGAATACTGATATTTTTCTATTAGGACTGATGATCAGGTAGGAAGGCGACGAAACGATAACAACACCTAAGAGCCCGTTTGGTAACGTCGGCTTAGCTTAGCTTAGCTTAGGTCCGCTTACACTTCCCACAGCTTGTAAACTCAGTAAGCAGACCCGACGAGGCCGGATCAGCTTGTCACACTTTAGTCACATCATATAAATAGGAGTAGAGCTTGATCCGACAATAGTATGGTTACTTCTACAACTGCCCGAAGCCGTCAACAGTGGCGCAACCTCAGTAAAAAGGTCGTGGATCTGCAGCGCCAGAAGTTGGCAGCACTCGGTGCATTGTCTGTGGTCCAACAGTTTACTGCAAAGACAACTCCATCTCCAAAACATACATCAATTCTGACCGGTGCAGATTGCATTGATGAGTTGTTGGATGGACATTCAGGTAGATTCCGGGAGCAGCTTGGTGTTTCCAAGTCTCTTTTTAGGAAACTCTGCCGTGAATTGCAGAAAGACTTTGGGCTTCAAGACAGCAGATATGTGACTGCTCAGGAGAAGCTAGCCATGTTTCTTTACCTTGGTAGAACTGGCACTACAAACCGCATGCTTCAGGAGAGATTTCAACGAAGTGGTGAAACAATATCACGGTAATTCTCTATTCTTACTTTTACACTGGAGCTGACCCATTCTTTTTAGATATATCAATGAAGTTCTTGATCTCATTGTTGCTGATTTCTATGGGAAATATGTTCAGCTTCCCAGTGACCAAACTCCAACAGAGATCAGGGAAAATCCAAAGCTATATCCATTCTTGAAGGATGTGCTGGGTGCTGCTGATGGTTCTCATTTTGAGAAGTGGTGCCATGCACAGCATATTCCAACCCATCGGGATAGGAAGGGTCGCTTGAGTGAAAATGTCTTGGCTATTTGTGATTTCTCTATGCGCTTTCTCTATGTTCTTCCTGGATGGGAGGGAAGTGCAGCAGATTCTACCATTTGGGACTATGCACGTTCTACTGATTTGGGAATTCCTGATGGAAAGTATTACCTAGCTGATGCAGGTTTTCCAAACTGTAGTTCCCTTTTGGTTCCATATCGTGGAGTGCGGTATCATTTAGCAGAATGGGGACGAGCAAATCAAAGGTATGTTCTTTTCTTTTATGTGATATCTTCTGCTTATTTCTTTTTGTAGACCAAAGAACCAAGAAGAATTGTTTAATCTCCGACATGCCCAAGCTCGTAATGTCATTGAACGCATATTCAGTATTTTCAAGCGAAGATTTGGCCTTCTTGAAAAAGCAACAGAATACCCAGAGGTGACTCAATCAAAGTTTGTGTGTGCCTTTGCTGCAATCCACAACTACATTTGTGTTCATGAGCCAGATGATGTTAATCCATCAGTTTTTACATCTGATGGTGAGGGCCGGCAACGGGAATATGGAATTAAGGGCATTAATTTGGGAAGGGAGAGCTTAGAAGATTTATTAGGAGGACATATCTCAGCAGCAGAAAAGCAACAAGCAACTGCAAGGCGGGATCAGATTGCAAAGAAAATGTGGGAGCAATACCAACAAGTTTTGGGGGAACATAATTAATGTTGGCTACAAAGTAATTACTATGTAGTCTACAAAATTTTATCCATCAGTTGTTTGGACAAATACTTGGTTTGGCTGGACTTCTTTTTGGTAGACAAGTATGTATCGGCAACTGACTTACTCTCTGCAAATAATTCGAGAGCAGCAACCTGATCATCATCAGAAAGATCTCCATCCTCCTCCATCAGCTCTACATCAGGAAAAATACTTTTAGGCCATGGCACCCAAAGTATGCCCATGGAGTGTGCCATGGCATATTTGAAGTGCCATGGTGGTCCTGGGGGTGTCCCAGGGTAGCCTGAGGCTATCCCAGGACAGCCCAGGACAGCCTCAGGCTACCCTGAGACACCCCCAGGACCACCATGGCACTTAAAATATGCCATGGCACACTCCATGGGCATACTTTGGGTGCCATGGCCTAAAAGTATTTTTCCTGATGTATGACTGCTTGGCGGCGTTCAGGGGTAGTAGCAGCCATGATTGAAGCATGTGTGACTTGGAACGAAGCCCCGAGATCTCGGATAGCAGCAGCAACATTATCGACTGCATCAGTAGAGCAACGGGTCTTCAAGGGACGTGATGCAGAAGCTTGTTCTGGAGATTCAGTATCAGCCCGGACACGTTTGCGGGACCGGTTTGAAACAGGTGTCTCTGGAATCTTGACATACATTATCTAAAAAGTTCATCTAGATGTTAAAAAAAGCGTACCTTCGAATGTTCTTGAGTAATCCCAATCACAGGAGCTTCTTCACCTGTAGATTTGTGTCCACCAGCATGGAAAGCACCCTTTCCAGTCGCAATCAGGCCATCCACAAGATTAAAAATCTCGTTGTAAAGTGGAAATGACTCGGTACGCCAGCATTTATTGTTTGGATGTTTCTAGTAAACCAAACAGATCAAGAAAGGACTCGAAAGAAATCAAAACATAGATCAATACACTTACTTCAAGGTACACATCCCAAATCTCATCCGTAGCAGTAATCACCTTCTTTCATCATCCCACCCCCACCCCGAACCTTTGGTGACTAGTCCGTGCACCTTTTTATAATTTTTCTTCAACTGCGCAAAAAGAAACCTAGTTTGAAATGTGATAGGAAAATAAAAATCTATCCACTCACAGTACTCCAGTGCTCTGAACATTGTTTGGCAGTTTTCGGACTGTCAAACTCTGCTACCATCCTCTTTACGCAGCTATTCCATGCATCTTGTGGCCATCCGTTTTGCGCCTGTTTACCGTTTTGTTTCCATTCCGTAAGAGCATCCACTAATGCCCGGTCTTCGGCACTGGACCAAAGAGAACGTGAAGCCGGAGCGTTCTCCTTATTTGCACCCTTGGAAGCCTGAGCCATGAATGGGGGCAAGCAAGAAAAAGCGGGAAGAAGGCAGGAAAGCAGTCAGCCAATACAAAATAAGGTTTAATAAAGGGATTCTCGTTGATCAGCAGGGCTGTAAGCCTGTGTGACAAGCCCAACGAGCCGCATGGTGCGTTGCCAAACACAAGCTTAGCTTACTGAAAAGCTGTGGCTGTGTCGTGTAAGCCAGGGCTTGCGAATTTGGCGGGTAAACGGACCTAAGCCGTCGTTACCAAACGGGCCCTAAGAAGTATATTTTTTATTTTTCATTTTCCATCATTTCTGACCGGTTTTGTGCTCTAGTACTAGTTTCGGCAGTGGTCTTGAGCGTTGGTCACCTTTTTATGTGGCAACCTCCAAACGATAAAGGCCGGGAGACACCGACAACAGTAACTTCAAGGCCTCCTGTGAGACTATACACTCAGGCTGCTGTAGATATGTCATTCTTTACTGATAAGTATATTCACCTTATACTTTTTTTTAGGCACACTGGGTAGCTTTTAGGTCTGACGTTGATTCTCGTTTTTTCTTTCATGCTTGTACTCGAAGAATAGGACTTGGACTCCAACTTAGGAGCGATTGGTCAGCTTTCATTTGCTTTTCTTTCTTTTTTTCATGCCTGTACTTGTGGACTCGGACTTGTTCTTGGGCTGATACTCAGACTGAGGGTGAAGCCGCCATTAGGTATATTGTATTAGTAATATGTACCTACCAGTGAATATGACAGTGTTGTTTCCATACTGAATGCTGGTATTATAAACAAGTTTTGAGGAGTGAGATTTATTGCTCAGTATTAAAATCTTTGAAACTTAATTATAATCTGGTTTCAACCATTAAAATGATTCCAACCTCTTCAATGATTCTTGGGAGTATAACCCTCAAAACTTGATTATAATCAAGTTTCAACCATTAAAATGATTCTAGCCTCTTCAATGATTCTTATGATTATAACTCTTAAAGCTGAATTATAATTATGAAAATGATTGTAGAGTCCTAAAGTATTTTCATGATTTCAATTAAGTTAGGATAATAGTGATCCACCATAATCTTGGTTAAAATATACTGAAATGGTTTTGAGCGTTTTGAGATTATAAAGATTTTAATCTGATTAAAATAGACCGTCATTTTCTCTGATGTTGGCACCAATACTAAGGGCAGGCGGGGGAGAACGTTCTCAAAACAAACAGCAAATGGGAAATCCCTTCATTAGCATCCCGATATGCACAACTACGTGTCTATGCCACCCCTTTCACTCCCGAGGCTCGAAAAGTACCCTAGTGGCCAAGGCCCAGTTCGGAAAAACTGAGAGCATTCAAGCGCCCTCGGGCTTTTCCGATACTAAATGGGGTAAGTACCTGGGAACTTTCGTCTTCCGAAAAAGGATCTAGCGCCTTTTGCTTCGAGATATTTCGCTGCTACCTCAACTATGAAGCTGAGGTGGGCCAACATTGCGCGTGGTAGATACGATGCGGTTTTGATTATTGTAGAGAATGAAGCAGCCCGTGTTTGAGATCCGAATGGGGATGGCACATGATTTCGACATAGCCACCTGCTGCGAGCTCAAGTCGAGTTTTTCTGCACCTGTACTGTCCGTAGGCATGTGTAATAAGATACTTCTCAGAGCCTTACAGCTTCAATGACAGCATGAATCCTAATTAAGGTGTACTGTGGAAATTTTGACGCGAGACACAACGTGTATGTATTGCCTCCTGAAAGCTGTAAAATTCTGGACTTCTATGTGCCGCGATTTCATCCCGCGTTCACTGCATGCTTAAAGCTGTAAAATGACATGCTTGGACTACATTAACAGAAGGGTAACTCTCCTGACACTTCCCGTCTTCCCGTTCCCGTTTTCCATCCACTTGTCAGCATTATGCGCAATAATAGTTCTATGAGAGCGGGTAGATGGAGAATAGCGACAACACAGACCATGTCAAGCGGGCAAATGAGCATTGATATTCTGGCTAATTTGCTGTCACCACATTATTCGAGTTCTAGTGAGAATAGGGTCGACGGACATCGGTACAGGCCTACTACTTTTCTTGTTATTTCATCCAACAATATTTTGCAGGGAATTTAAATTCGTGTCAAGGTCTGATAGGATCCGTATGCAAGGCAGATATACCAACCCCGACAAGAAGCAGACTAATTCCCAGGCCATGGGTGCATCAGTCACAGCAGGTGTGTGTAGGTCGAAGGTTCAATCTGCTCAGCTTATGGATACACCTTGGACTTCAGTTTCGTCAAACCTATCACCACGGCCTCGGCGTCTCATCAACACCCACACCTATAAAATCTTTAACTTCACAAGCGACAGTATTATCCCTGAATATGCTATTGTCTCTCATCGCTGGGAGAAAGAAGAAGAAGAAGTTGTACTGACAGAATATGTGGAAATCACTCGTGGAGCTCCCGGCGACAACAAGGCTGGGTACATAAAGATCATGATGGCTTGCAAACAAGCCCGCCTTGATGGAATTTCATGGATTTGGATCGATACTTGCTGCATTGATAAAGGCAGCCACGAGGACGTCGTATGGAATATCACGTCTATGTATGCGTTTTATCAAAACGCAAAGATTTGTTATGCTTTCCTCCATGATGTTTCTACTGCTGGGGTATTCGAAGAGCTGGATTCTGGGGATCTCAAAATGGAAGTGGAAGAAAGTGAATGGTTCCAGCGGGGTTGGACATTGCAGGAGTTGTTGGCACCCAAAGATGTTATATTCTTTGAGAAGGATTGGAAAGAAATTGGGAGGCGGAGTGCACTGACAGATGTGATATCCTTAAGGACTGGCATCCCAGAGCCTGTTCTTGAGGGGAGGGTTCTGTTACAAGATGTTGATATGGTGAAAAGATTGTGTTGGTCTGTGGATAGGCAGACCACAAAACCAGAAGATCAGGCATACTGCTTGCTTGGAATCTTGGGTGCGTCAATGGAACCATGTTATGGTGAAGGGACACAAAAGGCATTTGAAAGACTGCAACAGGTTTTGATCAAGGAATATCCAGGGAGCTGGAAAGACTTTGATGGCATCGGGGACCTTTACTCCATGATTAAAACTTGGAGCCTGACTTCCAGGGTGACGGTGGATGAACTGGATTTTCATTCAGATTATTCTTCAGATTCTTCAGCATGCAGTACAGACACAGAGCATCCTTACAGGGAAGACAGACCTTCAATCCAGCAGTCTGTATTTTCCTTGTCTGCATCATCACTGTCTTCATGGTATGCGGAAGCAAAAGATGAAGTTTTCAATGGAGTGGGAGGAGAGTATCTAATTAAAGAAGCAGCAAATAACGGACTTGTGAATGTGGTCAAGTTTCTTGTTGAGAAGGGAGTAGATGTTAATGTGGTGGGAGGGGTCTATGGGACTGCACTGCAAGCAGCGGCACTTGGGAGACATTTGGATGTGATCAAGTTTCTTGTTGAGAAGGGTGCAGATGTCAATGTAGTGGGAGAAATTGGTGGGATCAAAGTCACTGCGCTGCAAGTAGCCTCATTCAAGGGACATTTGGATGTGGTCAAGTTTCTTGTTGAGAGGGGTGCAGATGTCAATGCAGCAGGAGAGGAATGTTGGACTGCACTGCAAGCAGCAGTACTCGGGGGACATGTGGATGTGGTCAAGTTTCTTGTTGAGAAGTGTGCAGATGTTAATACAGTGGGAGAGAGATATGGGACTTTACTGCGACAAGCAGCACGTGGGAGACATCGGGATGTGGTCAAGTTTCTTAATGAGAAGGGTGTAGATGTCAATGAAGTGGGAGGAGTGTATGGGGCTGCACTGGTGTATGAGACTGCACTGCAAGCAGCAGCATATAGGGGACATTTGGATGTGGTCAAGTTTCTTAATGAGAAGGGTGTAGATGTCAATGCAGTGGGAGAAGTGTATGAGACTGCACTGCAAGCAGCAGCATATAGGGGACATTTGGATATGGTCAAGTTTCTTGTTGAGAGAGGTGTAGATGTTGATGCAGTGGGAAGGTATGGGACTGCACTGCAAGGAGCAGTGCTTTGGGGACATCTGGATGTGGTTAAGTTTCTTGTTGAGAATGGTGCAGATGTCAATGCAGTGGGAGGAAGGTATGGGACTGCACTGCGAACAGCAGCATGTGGGGGACATTTGGTCAAGTTTCTTGTTGAGAATGGTGCAAATGTCAATGCAGTGGGAGGAAGGGATGGGACTGCACTGCAAGCAGCAGCACTTAGGAGACATTTTGGTGTGGTCAAGTTTCTTGTTGAGGCGGGTGCAGAGTCATAATCAGATTCTGATATTGGGTCCTCGGAACTAGATTCTGATTCTGCACCCTAACACAACGTTAGAAATTGGGGTATTTCTCACTGTAGTACACTAGTGTCACCGCGGACGTCAACGTAGTGGGAGGGGAATATGAGACTCAAGGCAGCGCAGTATTTGTGTTCATCTTACATTGAAGAGTTTTTAAGAACCAACGGGTCTACAGAATAATTTGCATTTTATATATTACAAGTTTCACACTGAATACACCGTCTTATATTGATTCATGATTGATATTCTCCATTGCTAGATGATTGTGGAAGATAGCTGATCTTTGAAGTCACTTGAAGTTATCTGATAATTAATTAATGGAAAATGTAAACGGAAAAAAGAAAAGCCCAAGCTTATGTACTATGTTCAAGAGGTAGTATTTTGGAACCATATCAGTGCTGAATCCCAGTGAAAAACCACTCTGGTGAAAATGAGTCGGTTGGAATGAAATCTGACCAAGATGAGCAGAATCGAATGATATTTTTTGCTCCGGATCCCGTGACATAGTCTGCTTTTGCGCAGTATAAACAGCATAGGTAGGGCATACTTTGATTCACGCAGAATAAAAGAGACGCTCTGTTCATTGATATTGATATAACTGAAAAAAAAAACAACTCATTTCATGTAATAAGTGTATGCTACATTCAAACATATAAGAATAACACCAAAAATCTTTATTTTGGTCCGTTCATCACAACACATAACGGAAACCAGACCGTCCAATACCCTTCTCATTCCCACTCTGTTGATCCTCCTCCTCCATCTTCCTATTCAGCCTCGCCAAATGCCAGCGGAAGAACAACACGACGATGATAGCGAAACCTGAAGTCGCAATGCAAATCTATATATGAAAGTTCATTGATTAGACTCGACTTTTAAAGATACATAGAAAAGAGGAGGGAGAAAGAAAGACACGTACACCATAAGATCGAGCATACGAGGGTCCCCAGGACTTGTCCCAGATATAGGAACCAGCAACATTCCCGAGTTGAGAGAAAGCGTTGATGAAAGCAATCGAGATCGCTCGTTTGCTTGGAGGACGAGGGAAGCAAGAGGGAATCCATGCGTATCTAGCACAGAGAGAGGGATTTCAAACGTGTCGAAGTATCATATAAGGAACATCATTAAGGAAAACTTGGACGAAAAAAAAGGAAAGAAACTCACAAGCAAAACCCACAATACCCAACGCCATCAAAAACAGCGAAACATACCTCGCCGCCAACGCTTGCGTCGAAATCGCGATCACGAAGCCAACAATCCCTATAAAGAAAGGAATGACGATATGAAACGCTCTCTCCTGCGTCTTATCCGAATGTCTAGCCCAAAAGAACGCGACTAACGCAGTCAACACCCAAGGTGGGGCACACAACAACAAAGTGATCGTCTTGGAATACCCAAGCGTTGCAGTCAAAGTCGGAAAATAAGCGTTGAAGGAGAGCGCAATGACTTGGGAAGTGAGACCTAGAGCTAGAGCCCACATTTTCCAATCTGTGACGGCCAAGACGAGTCCGTGTATCATGCCTCCTTGTGAGTCTTCGGTTTCTTCTTGATCGCCTACTCCTGCGTCTTCTTCCATTCGACGGATCGCGAGTCGTTGTTCGATTGGAGAGAGGGATCGGGTGGTGGCAGGGAAATTGGGGAGGACGACAGCAGCGACCAAGGCGGAGAATACAGTCAAAGCACCTTCAATGTAAAAGAGCCATCTAAGAGGGATATCAAAAATTATTTGAGGCTCAATAATGAAGGCTAGTCAATGACATACCTCCACGCCCGATCACCTAGTTTTCCTTCCATGCCTTTGAGAATCCCAGAAGCAATAAGGGCACCGAAACCATTACTGATGATACTCCCGCATGTGAGCATCGCGGTACGCAACCCGATTTCGTCTTTCTTGTACTATGTGTCAAATTAGCTATGAGTCAATCTCTCAAAAAACCTAGTACAGCCTAGTACAGCCTCACCCATTTCGATAACAAGAATAGAGCACCCGGATAAAAAGCAGCTTCCACGAACTAACAAGACAAGTGATAAGCCGATCGTACATACATGGGGATATTGATATAGCGAGAAGGGACTCACACCGAGGAAGAACCGGGTAAGAAGAGCTACAACAAAATTGCGTGCAATACCTATGTATGCGCTTTTATCAATAACTTTCCATATGTCAAACTGAATGACTCCGAATTACGAACCAATCAAAATGGAAATCGTTCCTTAGAGAAAAAAAGCAAAATTCGTCGGTATCATAAGAACCCCGCAGTGAACTCATGACTCACCCCATGTCGCCATGCACACTGGTAAGTAAATCAAAGGTTTACCGATTTTGTTTAATAACATGTTCCTTTAGAGAAGGACCGTTCAAACGGAAGCTTTTAAAGAAGTGACATAGAAGCTTACGATGGAACCTGCATGAAAATATAGCCGGAACGCGATTCAACAGAGGTTTAAGTTCGATAATCGAAGATCTACACGTACCCAACGTAAAGGATACTAAGCAGCGTAGCAAATTCTTGACCTTGGAGTTTCAAATCTTCCTCGAAATCCTTCAAACGTGCGGCACCGTCCGAAACAGTCAGAAAAACGAGGGACACGGGTAGACGCGACACATCGTACCCAGCATTGTTACGGTCAATCTAAGGGGAGGGGGACCTGGAGTGTAAACGCAACAAAGCTGATCACAAAGCAAAACTAGACACAACTCACATAGTTGAGAATAGAGATAATGACGAGGATGGACATCCGTAGGTCAATATTCAATCTTCATCGACAGCTTTTTCTCCAACTTTTTCCTCTCCTCGGTTCCAAATTCGGCAGTTGGTCCTTGCTTGTCTAATTCCCGGTCAGATCGAATGGAAGCAACACGGTCTATGTTGGACATTGTAGTCACCGTAGGGAGAGTCGTCCATGGGAAATGCTGGGAAAGGAGTGGTGGTGGTGGGGTGCACCGTACAGGGAAAATCAATTTGTACCCCCGGAAGTTCGTTTTTGATCCGGGCTAACTTGGCATGATGCACTGGCACCAATAGGAAGAGCGCGACGCCACGCGTGGAGTCAGAGCGCCAACAACTCGGAATAAAGCACGTGATGGAGTGTTCTCGTATTGGAGTCTTCTTGCTTCCATCATTCGGTTCCTTGAACAGCAAATGGGAAGTGACAAAATCCCTCCATTAGCATCCCGATATGCACAACTACGTGTCTATGCCATCCGCTTCACTCCCAAGGAAGCTCGAAACATACCACAATACAAGTCAATGCGCATCGTAAGGCCCTAAAACTCAGATAATACAAGCTCAGAACGCAACGGCGACTCGGAGGGTGAACCCTTGCCTACACTTGCGATAGTGAATATGCTGGCTGGGAAGGCTAAGAAGGTTTGGCCAAAAGCAAGGCGCGGCATGGTCACATTGAAAGGAAAGGGAGAATATCGTGATATTGGTTGTGCTTTGGTTCTTGCAGACAATTCAAGTCGTGAAGCGAGAGAAATTCCAACCCCGGAGCAGCTCGAAGATATTCAGAAGGTAGTAGGATCCGTTCGCAAGGCTCGGTGGTATTGGCTTGAATAGGTGTGTTTACCTGTTTTTGTTTCTACTCTCGAGCATTATCTTAAGCTCCCCCTTGTAGGTCGCGGTGACCTCACTCACCGTTGTCTGGTGATTTGCTGCTATTAGGTCAAGGCACAAACTGTAATGAAGCTTTCGTTGACTTTTTTTGGTGGACGTATTCGGACTGAGATACTTCAGACCAGAGCATTGACTGAATTTTTTGAATGTTGTATGTTGCTTGAATATCCTTCAGTCAACAAAAGCTTGGGCAGTTTGAACAGTTTTCTAGGATCGTCATGAATGCCTCTCCAATGCCGGGTCTCCCAGAGAAGTACACTACGACCTCTTGCTATCATCGCGTTATCTCTACCGAATGCCATTCCGTTGATGCGCGTCTCTACATAATGCATTTTTTCCTCCTTACCTCCATCGGTGTTGAGTGAACAATGCGCTGAAATACGGACGTTGAAAAGAACCAGACCTATAAGCACCGGCTCACGAATCGTTTCAAGTTCTTTCGATACTTTCGACATGAGATATGCCTTCCATACCCAATTCTACCCTGGCATATGTCCGCCTCCTGCAGTGAAGAAAACTTCTGTATAGTCGGATCGCACTGCGGATGGAATGAGTTTGAATGTTTGAAGGCATACATACGTATCGTATCCTTCTCCGAAAGGTACGTTTTCTTCCTTTCATTCCCATTCTATGTACTAATCATCCTTTGTATAGTGGTATTCTCGCTCGCAGGAGCTATAAAATCACCAGCACAAACTCGGACTGCTACTTACGATAACATTTCCGGATCTCTTCCGACTCTCCGCATTCCTACCAGGGATGGCTGAGACGGCACCAGTTTTGAAGACGCTGGTAGGGCATACTTTGATCTGCGCAAAATAAAAGGGACGCTCTGTTCATCGACATACTGAAAAAAGCAACTCATTTCACGTAATAAGTGTATGCTACATCCGAACATAAGAATAACGCCAAAAAAACTTCTTTCTCTCTTTTCTACGGGCCTTTCATCACAATTCATAACGGAAACCAGACCATCCAACACCCTTCTTGTCTCCACTCTGCTCCTCCTCCTCCTCCATTTTCCTATTCAATCTCGCCAAATGCCAGCCGAAGAACAAAACGATGATGATGGCGAAACCCGAAGTCGCAATGCAGATTTGTGGTGCGTATATACGGCGGGAAATCAGATCCTATAAAAAATTGTTGCTCTGAAGTAGCCAAAACAGGGGCTACACCGTAAGATCGAGCATACGAGGGTCCATAGCACTTTTCCCAGATGTAGAAACCAGCGACATTCCCGAGTTGAGAGAAAGTGTTGATGAAAGCGATCGAGATCGCTAGTACAGCATAGCTTCCACGAGTAAAACTGTTATCTAATAATATCTTGTCCACAGATTGTTCACGCATTTACCAAGTTTCACAGCTCAATTACCCCATTTCGTCTTGAAAATTGAATTTGAATATGTACCATAATATGTTATGGACTTACCTTTGAATAAAATTGCATTCAACTTACCATTCATGAGCTTAAAATGCAAAATCAACAATATTTCGAAGAGTGTCTTATCAATATGGCAAGAAAAAATCAATGTAAGCATCCAGATAGACTGACAAGTTTATATCATATTTCTGGAGCATATACGTTTTACAAAAAGTAGCCAAAATTTGACAACAAAATCATCGATGTTTCATGTTTTCTTACATGAAACTTCGTAAAATCAATCATAAACTTAAACAAGTCCAAGCACTTTTGAAAATATGTTCAAGTACATGTTTAACATCAATACCAAAACAAGCCTATTTTTGAGAGTAACACTGAGCCCAGTTTTCACCATAAACACAATCTCTGAATGAGACCTTGTTGTATCCAGCTTTGGAAATTATTAATAGTGTTTCTTCACTCCAAAAATTTTCTCTGAATTGAGGAGGAATCCAAACAATTCCCTCTTTGTTGTTTGGAAAATAGATCCAGCCATCATCAGATAGAGTCCAATGTATATCTATAAATATATCTTAGATGAAATTATCAAATTATGAGATTAAACACTTACCAGGGTTTAAAGTCTGACTATCAGGAGCATTCAACTGAACATTTCCTGTTTGATTACTAGATACATTTCCCATTGTAACACTTTCATGAGAATCTTCCATGGAAAAAGTCACCATTTCATGGCCATATTGAATAGAAGTCCTGTTCTTAACATCCCAGATTCTTATACTATTATCCAGTGAGCCAGATACAATTCTGCTTCCATCTGGATAAAAGGCCACTGACATGACAGAATGGTAATGGCCTTTAAGAGGACTGCCAAGGGCAGCCCCAGATCTTGCATCCCAAATTCTCACTGTCCTGTCATCAGAGCCAGATATGATCCGGTTTCCATCAGAAGAAAACGCTACAGAATTTATTTCATCCTCATGTCCTTGAAGAGGATTACCAACAGCAGTCCTGGTTTCTGCATCCCAAATTATTATTGTCTCATCTGAAGAGGCAGATGCAATGCTTTTTCCATCTGGAGAAAATGCCACACAAAAGACTGTCCCTTCATGGCCAAGGAGGGGATCTCCAATCATATCCCCTGTTTTTGCATCCCACAGTCTCACTGATTCATCTGGAGAACCAGATACAATTTTACTTCCATCTGGTGAAAAGACTGCAGACCAAACACCTGCCTCATGACCTGAAAGAGTTTGAAGCAGAGCTTTTGTGTTTACATCCCAGATTCTAATCATTCCATCATCTGACCCAGATGTGATTGTGGTTCCATCTAAAGAGAATGCCACAGAGCTCACAGCATCTGGATGTATGAGGGTTCCAATTTGCAATCCAATTTTAAAATCCCAAATTCTCACTGTTGTGTCCCGTGAGCCTGACACAATCTGATGGCCATCTGCAGAAAATGCCACAGAAGAAACTGTGTTCTCATGATCCAGAAATGGGATCCCAATTGCAACTCCTGTTTGGGCATCCCAAAGTCTGATTGTTCCATCATCAGAGCCGGATGCAATGTAAGCACCATCTGGAGAAAATGCCACAGCACAAACTACATCTTCATGACCAGGAAGTGAATTTCCAGCTGCAGCTCCTGTCTTTGCATCCCAGATTCTCACAGTCATGTCATCAGAACCAGAAAAAAGCAGGTTTCCATCAGGTGAAAAGGCTACAGAGTTGACCCAATCACTGTGACCTTGAAGTGGATTGCCAATCAGTCCTCCAGTTTTTGCATTCCAAATTCTTATTGTTTCATCATCAGAACCTGATATGATTCTCTCATTATCCAAGGAAAATTTTACAGATTTAACACAATCAGTGTGACCATCCAATTTCATAATTTCACTCCAGATTTTAGTGTCCCAGATCCTGACAGTCCCATCTCCAGAACCAGAAACAATATATTTTCCATTTGGAGAGAATGAAACAGATAGCACAGCATCTTCATGTCCATGTAGTGGATTACCAATCAAATTTCTAGTTTTTGCATTCCACACTCTGATAGTTCTATCCCTAGAACCAGATACGACCTGTTGGCCATCAGGGGAAAAGGCCACAGAGTTGACAGAATCTGAATGGCCATTAAGAGGATCACCAACTGTAACACCAGTTTTTACATCCCAGATTCTGATTGTATGATCTTCAGAGCCAGAAGCAACCAAATATTCATCTGGGGAAATTGCTACAGACAGAACACTATCCTCATGCCCAAGTAGAGAATTACCAATTGCAGCACAAGTTTTTGAGTCCCAAATCCTAATAGTATTGTCATCTGAACCAGACACAGTTTTGTCTCCATCAGCAAAAAATACCACAGAATTGACTGTATCTTCATGTTCTTCAAAGATGTTGATTTGAGTGCCTGTCACTGTACTCCAAACTATGCAGGTGCCATTATAGAGAGCAGTGACAAGTCTTTGTCCGTCTGGTGAGACACTGATGCATTTAACTGTACCAGGTGTTTCCCAAAAACCTATTGTCCCATGTCCAGTCTTTTTGATGACTTTCAAAACATTCTTCAAGTTTTTTACTACACTGATTTCCACAGGCCACCATGGGATGATACTCAGATAGAAATGAGGTGTCATTTCCTTTACCTCACTCAGACTGAAAGCATTCATAACGGTTTTGAGCTGGCTGATCTGAGTTCCTAGATATTGAAAGTTTTGAATCTGCCAAAAGATAAGCTACAGAAAATATTTCAGTTTTGGAATCATACCTTTAACACACTATCTAAAATTTCCACACATGCTGTAAGACCCCATGGTACATTCATTACTCCAATCCAAGGCAGTCTGCCCAGCAAGTTCATTGCTTCAATCCAGAATAGAATCTTTTCATCCATAAATTTCTCGAAAGTTTCAATAACTTCTCCTTCATGTAAATTGGCATTGGTTAAGTGGAATCCCCAAAAATTGCATGAATACCATAAACCCTCATTGATCTCCTCTTCAATTGTCTGGTCAATATTTGGAACATCCCTATCAGCCAGGAATGATGATGGAAGGTCACAAATGTTAAACTTCAATTGCTTGTTCATCAAGTCCAGGCAAATGTTTGTCAAATAGGCGTGATGTTTTGTAATGTCACAATAAAGGCTTTGTGCACGCATTTTAGAGGATATGTAGTCAAGAAATGATGCATGGAAAGTGTAAATAGCTTGATCTCTTTTATCAACATATAGAACTGATTGAAGACTCGAGATAGTGCTCTCTACAAATTTCAAGTCAATTTCCAATAGTTCTGAGAGCATGCTGCAAGATACCCGCATTCCAACAAACAACGATGTATAAAGAATTTTGACCGTCAGTTCAGACTCCTCAAGGGTTAGAGGAGAAAGCACATTGGCAAGGATGTCACTATATAAATTATCCAAACTCTCAGTTTCTTTTTTATCCCTGGGAATGTGTCCTTCACTCATGATGTCACTCAGTCTTGTCTTTCCAAGACCCTTGACTCCAGTGATGTATCGTATCACAGTAGCAGCATAAATGAACAGTTTGCCAGCCTTGTTGGCAATTGATTCCACTTCATGTTTTTCAATGTCCAGCCTGAGGGTACTTAGTTCCTCTTTGATATACATTATAATGTCCTCTCTCACAACTGCTTCTTCAACATTGTGGAGCTCAAACTCTTGAACTTGTGACTTTGGAGGTAGTGGATTGATGACATTGGTAAGGTGGTCATAAATGTTCTTTTCAGGACGACTGGTGAACAAAAATCTCAGCCTTGGAATTTTCTGGTTCTGAATAGCAGGAATTAATTCTTTTAACACCAATGAAACATGTTCACATTCATCCAAAGCATCAACTACAATGACAGGGGTAATGTTTCCAAATTCCTCTGTTCTTGTAGTGGCTGCCCAAGGTCCTACAATAAGCATTTTTAGCTGATCTGCAGGACTTTTGGTGCTAATATCCCTATCTGCTACAAGGACTTTCTGCAGTTCCTGAGCAAATGTATGAGAATAACGTGCAATCTGATATGCAATTGTTGGGATAATTCTACGATAGTCTTTGCATTCTGAAATTTGACGGGAACAGAAAAATGAAGCAGCAAGATGCTCTTTCTTTTTAAGCCTAATACAGACGGATTTGGCTATAGTGCTTTTTCCTGTCCCAGCCATTCCACAGATCCAATATCCAAGTGAAGCTGTAGAATCTTCTACCCATGCTTCAATGTCATCTAGGATCTGCTGTCTGGTTCCTGCTGTGCATTCCTTTCTGGCAAATTCAACACCATTGTCTGTATCGTAGAATGCTTGTGGAGAGTAATTTAGCCTATCCATATCCAGTCCCTGGATAAAATATGAAATCAGTGAATGAATTAACTAGATATATCAGTTACACATACCTTAAGAATCAGGGTGAGTTTCCCTTCAACAATTAGCAAAACCTCTGTCTAATTAATTGAAAATTAGTTTAAGTTTCAAAGCCATGGATCAATTTAGAGTACCTTGCAATTATCAAAAGCATTATTCACTGCCTCAAAATATCCATCAATCTCCTTGGAGATATAATCTGGCTGCACAACCCTGTGAACTTTTTCCATTCGGGACAATTTTTTATTGACTTGATTGGAAATTAGATCCAATTTTCTGTGAAATAGATAGAATTAGGGTCATCTTGAAACATATAAAAGCAACTGGCACTCACTCAATCAGGATCTTAAGCTGTTCTTCCATTTCAGAGGATGCACCTTGCTTGCAGTGCTTTTCCAAAGCTTTGGACTTGAAGGCCAGTTCTTCTGTCAGCTTTTCAAGTTTTTCCTTGTTATCTGAAATTTTCTAGAAGTTATAAATTCAGATTTATCATAAATATTTGGTGAAAAATATACACTCACATGAAAATGTTCAATGCATGCACAAACTGCATTGACAGCTGGTTCAAGCCCTGGCACTGGAATCAA
Source organism: Dendrothele bispora CBS 962.96 (assembly GCA_004369135.1). Lineage (NCBI taxonomy): Eukaryota > Fungi > Basidiomycota > Agaricomycetes > Agaricales > Dendrothele > Dendrothele bispora. The sequence continues at coordinate 22,273 of ML179442.1, forward strand.
TCCAGAAAAATCTTTGAGAACAAAAACACTTTTCTCCAATACAGCCCCAGCTAATTTAAAGTAGCTGTAATCTGTCTTGATGATAGGCATTGATTCTGCAGAATGAACTTCTAAAGCCTGGTCAGAAGCCTTTCCACTTGCCTGATACTGAGTAGAGGCATCAGTATCATTTGCAGGTACAACAGAAGTCTGAGCATCTCCAGTTTGTCCTACAACCAGTCCTTGCATCTGATTGGTCACTTGAGCTGGTGGAACTTGAACTGGTTCTGAAACTGGGGAAACAATGGGGGAGGAAACCCTGGGATGATCTAGCATTCCATCGTGAGGATTCACATCCCGGCTTGATGCTCCTGCAGCTACATTTCCTGGATTCTTCCTATGCTTCCTACCAGAGAAGGGGGCCTGGAGAAGGTTCTTGACAAGGTTCTTGCCCCGATTTCCCTTGGATTTGTTGGTTGGTGGAGTGTTGGCAGACATTGACGTAAACAATTGTTGGCTTTCAAGTGTCGCAGAAGGACTCGTAATATTATCCAAATGCACGTGAGGCCTTCTTGGTAATTCAAGATTTTAGGTTTGAGCACAAGTAATAAGGTTCAAAGGGAATACATTTATGACAGTTTCCATAAATGAGTGCTTCTGCAATTCAATGATTCATATTGGATCCGAAGATTCATATCATTGCTCCGTTTGGGGACTGCTGATGTTAAGTACATTTACGTCGCTTGCAGGATATCCGGTTACCAGGTCTGAATGCCCAACTCCTCTTTATTTTTCCCGGTCACGCAAACTCAATCAATGCACGTTGAGTTCTCAAGGCCAATCCGCGAAACCAATGAGGCATATGTCTATTTCCTTTACTTCTTATCAGATTGTACAATGGCGACTCCTAGAGAGAATGGAATGTGATAACATGGAGACAAGCATTGGATTTACAATTAAAGCATTGACCAGACAAAACATGGAATACTAAAGCAAGAGAACGTTGATGAGCAGAAGTAAGCAACCGGGATCAACACCGTGATTGGAGGCATAACGGTGTAACACAGGAATGTCATCAGTAAACACGGAACAGTCAAACACCTTTACCAGATGAACCTAGCGAAATATCTCGCAAACGTGGTTATGCGGAGGTGGTTGCAAAGGTGGGAGTGATGTATGAAAAGGGTTCCCAGCCACTTGGTTCTGCCAAAGACGAAGAGGGGATACCAAGGGTAAGATTGAGAGCAGCTAGAGTATATCGTAAGTAAATAATTGACCGAAAAAAAATAAAAATAAAAACAAACAAGGAGACGAAAAAGAAACCTGGGTGGCAGTCGAGGATGGTGGAATCAATGGTCTGGAAATGCCCTGCTCGGAAACCTTGAAACCGGTTCTTTCGCAGGTGCTAATGACGTCTTGCCCTACGGGGAGGTGCTTGCCGGAAAGCTTTGATGCGGAAAGAACAAATTCTATAGGTACTGTGAGAGCGTGCGAGTCAACAAGGAGGGGCACAGAAAACGTGGGTCCGGTAAAAGAGGCGTCCAAAGTGGAGATGAACTCCCAGGTCACGACGGAATGCGGAAACTTACTGTCAATGGCGTCGACAGTTTGAGCGGAAACCCGGAAAAACGTGATTGACGGTCGGTAGCCGAACTGGCACCAATAAGGCGAGAGCGCGCCGCGGAGGCTGGAGCGCTGAGAACTCGGAATTCCGAATAAGCACGTGTTTTCAATAAATCCGCGCGAGTAACGTCTTTCTTTCTTGCTTTCATCATTTTGGATTCTTGTTGAGAAGGCAACGCCAAGGTAAGACTGGGTATGGAAGGCATACCTCAATCGAACGTATCGGAAGAACTTCAGACGATTGTTGAGTCCCGTTTTTCAGTACATCGTTCACTCGACATTCTTCTCTCAGAGTACGTTTTATTATTCCCATTTTATGTACTAATCATTTTATTTTTTGGTACATACTTAGTGCTATTCTCGCTCGTAGGAGCTCATCACCAGTTTTTCCCACAAATTTGGACTGCCACTTATAATAACATATCCGGATCTCTTCCGACTCTCCGCGTTCCTACCAAGATGGCTGAATAAGGGCCAGTTTCCAGGACACTCGTAAGGCATACTCTAATCTGCGCAGAATACAAGAGACGCTCTGTTCATCGACATAACTGAGAAAAAACAACTCATTTCATGTAATAAGTATGCTACATTCAAAGATATACAAGAAGAATGCCAAAAAGCTTTATTTCGGACCTTTCATCACAACACATAACGGAAACCAGACCGTCCAACATCCTTCTCATCCCCACTCTGCTCCTCCTCCTCCTCCATTTTTCTATTCAACCTCGCCAAATGCCAACGGAAGAACAAAACGACGATGATGGCGAAACCCGAAGTCGCAATGCAAATCTATATATGAAAGTTTATTGATTAGACTCGACTTTTAAATTCATTTAAAAGAGAAGGGAGAAAGAAAAGACACGTACACCATAAGATCGAGCATACGAGGGTCCCCAGGACTTGTCCCAGATATAGGAACCAGCGACATTCCCGAGTTGAGAGAAAGCGTTGATGAAAGCGATCGAGATCGCTCGTTTACTTGGAGGACGAGGGAAACAAGAAGGGATCCATGCGTACCTAGCAAAGAGTTCAAACAAATTTATAAAAAAACAAATGAAAAAAAAGGGGGAAAGTAGTAGAACTTGAAAAGAAACTCACAAGCAAATAAACCCACAATACCCCAACGCCATCAAAAACAACGAAACATACCTCGCCGCCAACGCTTGCGTCGAAATCGCAATCACAAAACCAACAATCCCGACAAAGAACGGAACGACAATATGAAATGCTCTCTCCTGCGTTTGGTCCGAATGTCTTGCCCAAAGAAATGCTACTAACGCAGTCAACACCCAAGGAGGGGCACACAACAACAGAGTGATCGTCTCAGAATACCCAAGCGTAGCAGTCAAAGTGGGGAAATAAGCGTTAAAAGAGAGCGCGATGACTTGGGAAGTGAGACCTAGAGCTAGAGCCCACATTTTCCAATCTGTGACGGCCAAGACGAGTCCGTGGATCATGCCTCCTTCCGAGTCTTCGGTTTCTTCTTGATCACCTACTCCTGCGTCTTCTTCCATTCTGCGCATTGCCAGTCGTTGTTCGATTGGAGAGAGGGATCGGGTGGTGGCAGGGAAATCGGGGAGGACGACAGCGGCTACCAAGGCAAAGAATACAGTCAAAGCACCTTCGATGTAAAAGAGCCATCTTATAGAAGAGAGAGGGAAATGAAAAAAGATCATTTTGAAGGGTTTGTTACCAATGATTTCGAGAAAAAGAACTAAAACCATACCTCCAAGCTCGATCACCTAGTTTTCCTTCCATGCCTTTCAGAATCCCAGAAGCAATAAGAGCACCAAAGCCGTTACTGATGATACTCCCGCATGTGAGCATTGCGGTTCGCAACCCGATTTCGTCCTTCTTGTACTATGCGTCAAAAGAAGCCGCATTAGCTACAAGTAAATCTCTCAAAAAAATCTAGTACGGCCTCACCCATTTCGATAACAAGAATAGAGCACCCGGATAAAAAGCAGCTTCCACGAACTAATAAGACAAATGATCAGCCCATACATGGGGATTATCGATATAGCGGGAAGGACTCACACCGAGGAAGAACCGAGTAAGAAGGGCTCCAACGAAATTGCGCGTAATGCCTTATGTATGCCCTTTCATCAGTAACTTTTCCATATCTCGAACTGAAGAAACGTTTGAATTACGAACCGGTCAAAATGGAAATCGTTCCTTAGAGGAAAAGCAAATATTAATTCGTCGGTATCATAAGAATCCGGCAGTGAAATATCACGACTCACCCCATATCGCCATGCACACTGGCAAGTAGATCGAGGGTTTGCCGATTTTGTTTAATAACATGTTCCTTTAGAGAAGAACCGTTCAAACAGAAGTCATTGAGAAAATGGCATAGAGCTTACGATGGAACCTGCATGAGAATATAGCTGGAACGCGCGAGTCAACAGATACTCAAGTTTGACTGTGGAAGATTTACACATACCCAACGTAAAGGATACTAAGCAGTGTAGCAAATTCTTGACCTTGGAGTTTCAAATCTTCCTCGAAACCCTTTAAACGTGCCGCACTTGTCCGAAGCAGTCAGGAAAAAACGAGGGACACGGGTAAGACGCGAGACATCGTACCCAGCATTGTTACGGTCAATCTAAGGTGACCTGGAGTGTAAACGCAACGAAGCTGATCAACAAAGAAAAACTAGACAAAACTCACATAGTTGAGAATATAGATAATGACCAGGATAGACATCCGCAAGTCAATCTTCATCAACAGCTTTTTCTCCAGCTTTTTCCTCTCCTCGGTTCCCCCAAATTCGGCATCAGAATCTTCATGAGAATTCGCAGTAGGTGCTCCTTGCTTTTCTAATTCCCGGTCAGAGCGAACGGAAGCAACACGGTCCATGTTGGACATTGTAGACCTTGTCGGGAGTAGTCGTAAGGAAGCTTGTAGTGGGGGGAGGACGATGGGGAATGCTGGGGAAGGAATGGTGGTGGGGTGCTTCAAAGTTACACCGTACAGGAAATATCAATTTGTACTCCCCTTTGACACGCGGGGAAAGTTCGGTTTCTGATCCGGGCTTGGTATGTATACGTAAATGTCATTCTTGGAACTTTGGTTGACCCCGGACTTACCGTATCTTTCAGACGTTCATACACCACTGTATATCCTGCAGCGGACTGCTCACAACCGTTACGGGTTGCAAGTTATCCTTACATATCGCACACTCGAGCTACTCTGGGTGAGTTAGCAAAAAAAAATACATGACATCTGCCTGTCGGAAGATCTTTTTCGCGATGAAACAGTGCTCTACATAGTAACATCGGACATTCCCGAGTGTTGATTCCTAAGATACCTTTAAAGTCTTCATATCAAAGCTCATAATATTACCTCTCAGACGAGGACGGAAAAAACCATTACACAACACATTTGCTACTCGAAAAAACGTTCTCAAAATTTCGACGCGCTCAATAGGGGTATTTTAGACTCGGATGTAATCGGGCCGATTTCAATTCTTACTTACGACACGTACGGACAGTCCCGGGCTCACTATATGGGGAAGCCCAAGACGTCTTGAATCTCTTAGCATGCCATGGCTCAGATGAATAGTGACCTTAATTTTTCACAACATTGCTGGTCAAGATACGCCTCATCAAAAGCAGTTCATGTCCCTAGGTTTACCATACTTACTTACCATTGATTTTCCGATCATGCTGTTCAAATCCTGATTCCTGAACCATGTATGAAGAAGAGGGCCGTCACTTTCGCGCGGCATGTACGAGGCCGATTGTCAAATATCACAATATGATTCGTGGGACTACGATCTACCAAATGGGCCTAACCCCGATCAGCTAAACGACTGTGAGTAAGGACGAAACCTTTTTCGATTCATTTTATTGTGCGCGGAGGTCATGATGCACAGATCTCGCCCGTGCTCCAGGTTCCGAAATCCCGACTGACAGATTTAAATCCCCCGGCCGTCCAGTCCCATCCTTGAACTGTTTTTGTCAGCTGCCTTGGTTTGAGTAAGGTGTGACACTGTATTGTAGAGTACCTTGTCTGTTTGGTGGGTTGTTGCTGATAGGTGCTTGGGAAAACTGCGAAGGGACGATAATCACGGGCACGAGGTAGAAATAGAAAAAGCGAGTATGAGCGGGGATCAGAAAAGAGAAACAGAAGGTAGATATAAGGCGTCCTCCGTAGCTCAGTTTTCTTCGCAACAAAATATAATCCGTCGTCTCCAAGAGGTACGTAGTTAGCGGGGTAGGATCTTTACTTTATGGCTCTCATTCTCTTGTTGATATAGATTCAATCTGGATTGGTCTGGTGACGAGACCTTCCCTTCGGTCGGCCTCGTAATTTTTTTGGAAAGTGTGATCATTTGGGATGAGCGCATTTCTTCTTCCATTCGCACGGTTTCTTTCTTCGCACTCACCTGTACAAAGTCATATTCTTTCAGTGTATATGTGTCCCAAATGGGACTGAAGAGGATACTGCTTCAAGGTTTACTACATCTCCAGAAGGGAAGTGATTTTTATATTGCATGAGGTTGAAGCATAAAAGCATATCCACAAAAAATCATGTACTATCAGACATAGATTATGGACAATATTCAATGGAGTGGACGAAGCAATCATGTTTAGTCCAAAAGTAGAATGGTTAAGTTCCCGCTGTCAGGTCACATCCCTAATGCTCATAAACCATTGATAAGGAAACTTTCATGCTGTTCCCAGTTTCCCTTTCTGATAACACTACTGACACTTCTGACATGCCAGACCAGTGGTATATATTATTAACATTATGACTGCACAAAAGAAGTAGCAGAAACAAGGTAGAAATAATTGTTCTGAGGGGCATTTCAAAGATTTCACCATCCCGAATGGCTATAGATGACTGTATGTCACTTTATTTTGAGACGCAGAGTTCTACTGAACCGCCAAGAAGTGTGCCACTGGCATTCCGGATCATATCAACTTCATTAGTTGTGTCTGGACCTAGCTAAAGCCAACTAAAAGCTTACGCCGTTATCTATATGAAGCAGCTAAGGAATTTCTAGCTCAGCTACGCTAAAGCCGGGACTTTTCTAAGATTAGAACACCAAAGGGTGGGGTAGCTTATATATATTCTAGTGGCTGTGGTTTGAAGATGTAAACATGCCGTTAAAACAACTTGCTCCTAAAAGATCCATGCTGTCCGTATATGTATCATAGTTTTTCTAGGTTTTCAGAAAGTTTGTTTGCTGCTGGTCAAAACTTGAAAGAATATTTTTCTTCCGACGACAAAACCTTCATTATAAAGTCTTTGAATACCTCAAATCTTTGTCACATTTCAGGTCATGATTATTGAAATTAAGAACCCTTTATCAATAGCTACTTATCTACGAGTTGGCAAGTGGATAAAAATCTAAACCCAAGTTGGCCTGATTGTTGGCCCAAAAGGGCAAAGAATCAACCCCGGGAGTGCCTGTCGGAAGTCCAAAGTCACTGCCGCAAACAATCGGAAGCGCGGTCAGTTTAATAAGTTATCAACTTTATATCAATCGCAGATGCGTGATAGACATTGTGGCAAAGCATCAGTCAAAAGAGTATAAAGTTCTCAATTTTTTGTCTTGTAGCCCATAATTTACATCCTTCTCTCTAAGAAATCCCTCTCCTATTATGCTCTGTGATATCCTAGTAGCTGCATGGTTAACGTTCTTCCTAGCCATCTACAAAGTCGATGCCCGAACACTGTCTGCGACCTCTCAAGGCCCAACATCTGCTGCACCGTCTGCTACAAGTTGATTGAAGTACTTCACCCATTCCTCCAAAGCCCTATTTCTGCACAGCTAGTCTTGGGGATAATTTGACTGCGATTGTGGACGATTTGGATTTTAGCAATATACCGTGAGCTTCATTTGAAGTAACTGAGAGGTGACAAACTCATATCTGAATCCCTTATCTGTCCAGGGAAAGAACAAAAAGTGGAAAGTTGATGCTCATCGCACACATCAAGATTACTCCCGTAAATAGTGATCAAAGATATTACAGGAAGCTTTATATGAACAGCTTGAAAAACAGATCGAAAGTTGCAGAAACGCTGGTGAGGAACCTGATATAGTATGAAAACATCCCGCACTACATGACAAACATATACTGATCAAAACTGCTTTGAATGTGTAGCTCATTCATCGTGTCTTTCGCATAGTCGATGAGAATGCCAATCCCACTGGAGAATATATTAGCATTGTGCGTATTGAATCACTCCTTCTTTCAATTCGTCTTTATTCATGCAATTTTCCGCAGGAGGGTTTCACTGGTAAGCAACATTTGCGGTTGCCTTTTAGAAAAGGCTTCAAGAAACCATCTGACCTTGTTGGCCTACCAGGAAAATCTGCCTTTTTGGACAATATGAAAACTCCTTCGGCCATAGAGTTACTAAAAGAGGTCAAAAATGGTCTTTTCCTCTCGGATGTAATTGATGCAGTTGATCGTAAGTTGATTTGTGACATCTCAATCAAGATGCAAAAGCACCCAGTACTCATTCTTTGTCTGCAACCTAGAGTTCTGAGTTTCTCCTGTCATGTATTCAGAGGCATACTTAGTATTGCAAGCGGACGATGACGATACCTTGGCACTCTACTCGGTCATGTATGTAGAGATCCAGTCCAAAGATAATATGTACATCGTGGCTCTTTCTTTACTATTGATGGCCGGACAACTGATATCTAATTATCTCCCAAGATAAAATGACCGGGCCAGTGGATCTTGCATTTTAGTTTTGTTTTTCACATTTGAATTTTGTGTTTCGTTTTATTTAGATTATATATACTTTTTTTGAGTACCATACAGCTTATAATTACATCTATACATGCGAAGAGTGTCAAATATATATCATCAGTCTGATTACACGAGACTGGCTTATAACATGAATGATATATCCTGTTTTCATCCTTGTAAAGACTCAAGAAAGGGCAGAGCTGGCAATTGATTTATCCCATATAATTTAAAGGCATATGACTGAAACTGGCGCTTCTTTAGTTCACTTCCCCACTTTGTGTGCTGTGTTAAAATATATTCTATGTAAATACTACATAGCAGTACTCTGGTTTGTAGGCAAGATACTACTTCAAGTGAACAGGAAAACCTATCAATGGAAATTTGTGTATACGATTCAATTGCTGCAATGGGAATATTAAGTATCCCTCAGTTCAGATCCACAAGGGTTTAGCATTGCTTTCGAGAATCGAATTGAGCAAATGGAGCTGACCGTGTCAGACTCATGTCAGACCGAAACTTCATGCTCACCTTTCCTCCTGCATTATTCATAGCAATTCTGTAGCCTCTGTCTCTTCCGAGTATCATCTGTCGCGTTTCTGGTGGACATCAAGTGTCCAGATTGTCCCGGGTCTCCAGAGTCCGCCTCAAAGTCCGAGTCCGTAACTGGGTCCCAAGTCCGTATATAAGTCTTATTATCTTGATGAGCAAAATACTGTCCCTTAATGCCTGTAACCCTCTAAATAAGTCTAGAATAGAACCGTCAATGGATTAGCGAGCATAGCAATAGACAAATGTCACGTGGCCTGTTGGTGTTGACGTGACACTGGCTCTCCAGGACTATTTGTACTCGTACACCATCTATGATGGTCACTGTGGCCAATGTCTTACGGTCTCTCTCTCTCACATCAAGAAATGTATCAGAAATACTTTTTTCCCAAGTTCTAGCCTTTGTCCTGGTCTGCCTACGCATCAAAAAGAATATACTTCTTCTCTATCCCTCCAATCACCAACCACAGCAAACTCCGTTGATTCTCCCTCAAGAAACCCGCGCTTTTCTGGGCCGTACTTGCAATATGAAGCTAGAGGATGTCGAAGTTTTCTGGGATGCTGTCAAGGAAGTAGTATGGAGGGAGGACCCAGTGTTAGGACGAATTGAAAGTGATCAAGCTCTTCAGGATACTTTCTGTGAACACGGAGGTTTACTTTATCGTAAGTTTGCTCCTCGCTCAAGCATTTTTATGATATTAATGCTTTTTAGCATCGGTACAAAGCCTATGGCCACCAACATACTTCTGTATCAACTCGGATTGCTCATACGTCAAGAACAATAAGTCCCTTAAACTGCAAAGAGCCGTAGAACACAACGCTATTCTTTATACACTTTCCATGGGTCCACTTCCTGTCAGAGCCCATCAGATTACCTGCGACGGTGTGTAGACATTTGTATATAAGCCAATCTTTCTTCTAATCTATGCCAGGTTGCAATACAGTTTATCACCCAGATTATTTTATCAAGACCGACGTGTCCACTGAAGCCCGTTTTCGCCATTATTACGACTCGGAACAGCTCCCAGATGTTGTCCAGGTTGCGACACATCACTTTGTAGAGACCAAGCTGGCAAGGATGTGGGCGTATAGCATGTTGTATGGATGGTATGTTCTGCTTTCTTCAGAGTACAATCACTAACCTCGTAACTCATAGGAACTCGGCTTCTAACTGCGCCAGGGTTTACGAAGCTTCGTCAATCAATCCTGGAGCCATACCTTCAACTTGGACTGTGAAAGCTAAGCTGCGCCCGGAGTTTGTATATGACGCCTTCAAAGTAACCGCCCTTCTTCGATACCATCAATCCCGTGGCTCCCATCTCTGTGTCCCTCAAAACATTGACCAAGCCCGCCGCTTTGACAACGAGATGGAACGGTTCAATGAAGACGTACAAGAACATGGCCAACCCGAAATCAATCATCGGTGTGATAAGTGTGTCCGCACAGTGGTCGATAAGAGTGGTCAACGTGAGTTTCTTTTCTCGATTTCTTTTCTTGCCTATGTTTCTGCACTAATTTGCGGTGCACTCAGTTTGTGAAGTATTTGTGGTAGTATGTGATGGTGTTACCATTGGGCACCCATGCTGTGGGGTACCACATTGCAAAGGCCGGCTTCCATCTACCAAAGACACATTCTGTGAGGAGCACTCAAGCAAGAAGTCAATTTGTCGGGTCACCGGATGTCAAAAACCTATCAAGGACAGGAACACGAAGGTATGTGATCTTCCGGATCATCAAGCACTCGAGGAAAGGTATCAGGAGACGGGAAATGCAGCCTTTCAACTCAAACTTCGATATGAACGCTCTCGACAAGTGGATGAACAAGCGAACATGGTATGGGATGCAGGTGAAGAGATAGTTGACACTGGGAGTAATGCGATGTTTGAGGCAGCTATCGAGACCGGGAAAGGAAAGAAGAAGACATCCACCCTACATGCACAATTTGGCAGACGAAGAACACATAATGAACAGCTGATTATCGCGCCATGTGGAATTATCATAGCTCGTGAGACGTTCTATTTTTCCGAGGCATTCTCCTTGGTTGCGGTACGCTTAACTCTCTCTTATTGGTCCAATCATTAACTTTGTATACTAGAAATTTGTCAAGCATACTTTCGAATTCCGTCGAAAACCAAATCACTTCATCTTCGATTCCAACTGTATTCTCTCAAAACATGTCCGCAACCACAAGGATGAAGGTATCCGAAAATTTTTCGAAGATATTGGCCTCGCTGTCGACGTTTTTCACTTCAAATCTAAGCACAGCGAGAAGGATGTTTACTGTGGCTCAGAGTGCAACCCATGGAAGTTTCCTGAGCTTATGTATGTTGACGAGAATGGTGAAGATCGCTGGTACTTCAACACTATTGCGGAGCAGACAAATGTTTGGTTTGGACGGTATCATTCTATATGCCGAGAGATGGGGGTGGTCCACTCTCAATCACCGAGAGTTGCCGTCTTTTCTGCCTCGAAATCCTTTGAAGAGCTGTCTTGAGTTCGGTATCGGGTGCGGGAACCTCTGCCATAAACTTCAAAAACAACCCGTCTTCCGTCTCCCCTGCATCAATGAACTTCTGTCGGACCTCCAAGGGGGCAGTTGTCCACCACTTCCTGTGCTTGAAGTATGTGGTTCTCGGCCATCCTTTCTTGTCTTTATGATTTGCATCGGGAAAGGTCTCGAGGAAAAGTTGATGAATAGTTTTCTTCCCTTTACCTCTAGAAAGAGCGGAGGCTGCAGAAATGAAGTTCGCGATTGTGATGGCATGATACTGATCTGGCCAGGTCCGTTTCAGTGGGGTGTCGTCGTCATATAGCTCATCTATCTCCTCATCTTCGACATCGGAAAGAGACTCCACCTTGACAGACGGATGGACAGGAGAGGCAGCATCACTCAAGTGAGGACTACCTGGACGCTTGGACGGAGGAGAGGAGGATGAAATAGAAATAACTGATATATCAGAGGGTATGCGCTTATGTTGGACTGATGGTGTCGATGGAGGGGACGGGGTAGTCAAGGTAGTTGCAGAACCAGTGAGGATGGGAAGGGGTTGTGTTGCGGAACGGGTGGGAAGAGGTTGCGCTGCAGAATGGGTGGAGAGTGGCTGTGTTGCAGAATGGGTGGAGAGCGGCTGTGTTGCAGAACGGGATGGGATGGAAAGTGGTTGAGAATGGGACAAAGTAGTGCGTGCCTTTTTTGAAGAAAGGAGTGGTGGAGACGTGCTGGGTTGACGTTTACCCTGGTTGTATATTGATGATGACGACAACGGCTTTTTAGCATTCGGCCCAGAGTGCTTCGTCTCAGAAATCTTGAGGGCAGCGAGCTCATGACTCAACTCTTTTCGACGACCACTAAGACCGCCGGGTTGGGTCAAGATTGTTGCAGTAGAACGTTTGGGCTGCAATATGGCATCGATACCGACACAAATCTTGACAGATGGATGTCGGAGAAGAATGATAGGATGCCCGTCAAACTTGAACTGATCCGCAGAGACGACCTTGAAGACATGAGGAGCCTCGGCCCCGACAAATCGAGCCATGCCATGCCGGTAGTAATGAAAATGGGTACCCAAAATTCCCGCCTGCTGCAGAATTTTTTCGTTGACAGTGAAGTTACCATTTACAACACTTCCCTGGACTTCAAAGGGGGTAGGATCCGTGGTATCATCTACCCAACCCATGATGATAACGGTAGAATTGACCTGTTTGCTTGTCTCTACACCATGGTCAAATTTGTCCCGACAAGCAGTGCGCTTGGCTACATCCTGTTGCCGCTTCTCAGCCGCATCCGCATGGAGTTTGGAAAAGAATACAGGCTCTCGTGCTGATGTGGAAAATGAAGTAGAGGGAATAATTGGAGAAATAGAGGGTACGTCTGGCGAAATGGAGGGAATGTTTTGGGAGACAGAGGGAATGTTTGGGGAGATGGAGGGAATGTTTGGAGAATGGGACGAAGTGTTCGGTGGTATCTCGGAAGAGACTTGGGTAGATGGATAGGTGGGAACAGCTTGGCGATGCTTATACACACTCCGGCACCCACCCATGTCAGCACAATGCTTTTGGCATCGTGCATTATCACAGCGCGCGTTGGGAGTCTGTTTGCAGCTGGGAACAGCACAGCTCGTAAGCTGCACTTGCTGAGATAGGTTCATAGCCGCTGGTGGTGGATGGAGCCATTCCGAGTCATTGTTGGTCATGAATGCTGTCTGTGTTGACTCGGGTATCCACCCCGTGACTTGGGAGGAAGGAGGAATTAACGGTGTGGGTTGCGTAGAAGGTGGAGGAATATACAGCGCAGATTGCGTAGTGATAGAGGAGTCACCAGCCAGATCAGAAACCCCTGGTATCAGTGGTGAGTGGGTCCACAAAGGATCAGTGGTACGAGGGTCTTTCCACCGGTAAAAGCAGCACTGTTCACCATCAGGATGAATATGATCACACTAAAAAGCGTCAGATAATAAAACTAAGTGAGAATTGGAAGCACCTTACCGCAACAAACCAACGGCCCAAATTACCATTACGGTTATGTGTAACCTGTGTCCATGGCAAATGTAACCCTGGTGGACAAAGCTCACACCCACAAAAGCGGCCAGAACTGATATTGAACATGAAAACGAATGGCTGAATGATACAACTGTGAGTATGCCTACACCTGAGAGCCAATAGCATGTAGTACATACGCAGTTATGGTGTCGAAAAATGTCTTTTTGTTATATCGCTCAACGGAATTAAGAGAGAAAGGGCTATAGAGTATGTCTGTAAACACACAAATCCAGTACAGAGCATGGAGCATACATACCGGCTCGAGGAAGAGGATGCAGTGCGAATGTTAAGGTGTAAGTTACTGTAAGCCTATTGCCACGTCAACTCTACAGGCCACGTGACACTTACCAAACTGCTCTTGCTCGCTCAGTGATCATCTAATGACATCCCATAGTGTCTACAATGAATAAAATACAGTATTATGCACGTTGACATTATTCGGACTCATATGCGGACTTAGGACTCATTTACGGACTCGGACTTTGAGGCGGACTCTCAAGTTCCCGTTTGCTCTCCAAGTGTCGAGTGTAAAGCAGTGCTTTGTGTTTGTTCATCTGTTTCGAAAATGCATCCGTTTATCTTGTCTTATCATTTATGTCTCAAGTTTATGCCAGTGGACTCAGAATTCACGTTTGACACCTACAAGAAAAATAAAGAAACATAGGGTACAGACCTGGACCAACGTGAAACACGACGTGCTTAGGAGATGAGATATCGATAATGAGTAGAATATTTTGCTAGTACTTAATACACTATGATTTTTTGGATTTTACTGCTCGACCAAAAACTTCCCCGACCCTTAACTAAACAACTGAAGAAGTTGATCTATATTGACCATCATCTGACCCCATTCTTGCTGACTATACAAATGAGAGCTCCGGATAAGCAGTTGTTCCCCAACTAGATCATAACACAGGATGCAAATTATTTACCTCATCTCATTACCACCTACCACCAGGCCAGACGGAAAAGTTGAAGGATGAACAGCTGAAATATGATCCGGTATAGACGAATGTTGTTGCTGTTGGCCTAGATAAGACTTTAGCCTCACTTAAATGAATCAATGAGAACCCAAAGAATTACTAGAAAAGAGCGACGGATCACTGAAAGTGGCAAGTTGACTTTGACCCTCTGACCTTGCAGACTGGGAGTTGTAGAACCAATCAGCCCGTTGTGATTGCTGGGTGCCCGCATTCGCCCCAAAGAGCTCCTGACTCGACCATACGTCGAAACCGGTAGAAGTCTCGCTCGGATTCAAGAGCTGGAATAAGGGGAGATCTCCCAATTCAGATGAACTGAGAGGAAGAATAAACGATGATTCATCATTGGTCTCGTGTGAAGTTCCTCCCAGGGATTGGTCGATCCGAGTTTGGGGGTATACGGATATGTCCTGGCTGGTGATAGAGGGGGCGACAGCGACTTGTTTTGCTTGACCATCCTGTACGTTGATTGGAATAGCATCGAGCGTTGCAGATTGGGACGAAGGACCCATATCAGTGCCGGTGTCCCTCGGGCGCTTCAAAGACGCTTGTTGTTGATACGGAACGGGTACCGAGCGCTTCGCTAGGGCGTCGAGTAAATCACTGCATAATCGTTTTCAGCATCCATTTCCAACAGAATACCGAGCATTGATAGTTACTAAAATCGGCCTGCAAGTTGATGTCTATAAAGAGAAATCGCTTCCAATCAGCAGTCGTATCGCTGGTTGCAAGAGGAAAAGGTTGACCTATCTTCCCAACCCCGCAATATATTGATAGCCTTGAACAGTTCTCTCAGCTCTTTTTGAGGATCAAAGTTTATCTTGAGCTCTTTGCCCCTGAATATGTTCAACAAAAGTACGATGCAGGAATTGAACAGAGAGGTCTAGGAGTGGGGACATCAATGTACATAACATGACAAGAAACAGCGTGTAACCCATAAGCCAGATATTTCACTCACAAGAAGTATTGCATTGCACGAGGTACGTCGTTTGGAAGAATGGGATTCAATGATGTGCAAACAAGAACGAGCAGCATTGACACAAATCGCCATTGATGGAAAGTCTTGGATAACTGAACTCTCGCCAGGCTTAGGAATGAACGGACTGTGAACGAGAATTTGAGTCCAATAGTATACCGCGTAGAGCAATACAGATTGGGAAAGGAACGTTTCGTTCTCGCAATGCGGATCCCATCTCACTATCAAAGTCACCAGTTAAGTTATCGAAGAGACATGCAGGAAAAACACGAACGATGATTCGGGATGTTATCCATCCAATTATTCAAAGCCGAGTCAATCTCCGTTACAGCTTTGCGAGTCCAATCAGACGTAGAGATACCCATTTTGGTTGATAACTCTGATCTCTTTACGGGATACTACGCGAACGATTCAAACAAGATGAGGGTCTGAAATTAAACAACGCACCAGGGTCCGCTGAGCAAAACCGATAATCTCCATGATTTTGATCAAATGATTGAAGAATATGATAGGCGACTTCGGAGCGGAAGGTAAAGACAATATATCTACTATAGCGGGGTCATCCCAGGCATCTTCGTCGCATTCGATTAAAGGTTCAGTATCAAAGCTGGAAGACAAATGACCAAATCAATAGTGCGGTTATAATGTTCAGGAGCAACAACATACTCGTCCGCAAGAGTCGCTCGTGGGCGTCCGAAGAATATGCTGGACATGGTGTCAAACAGAATGAGATGCCAGAAAGCACGCTTCCACAATTCTCTCTCCAGGGTAGGTTTCGATTCTGATAATTTGCGTCGATGGATTCCACGTTCTTGAGCCAGCCGTATCGCAAAGCCATTGAGAACCCAAGATACGTCCGAGAGAATGGTGGATTGAAGGTAGAAACATGCAAGCTAACGAGAGATGTTAATTCTAAATAGCCTCAATAAAAAATGCTAGCTGACTCACGCAGTACGTCTGCAACTCGAACAAGGTGATCGGTTCATTGAATTTAGTTCTCACCAAAGTGAGTTGTCGAAACCAACGCCATCCAAAGCCGAGAGTCGAACAGGGTTGCTCTGGCAAGCTCCTAGAGTCACCATAGTCCCGAGATGAAACGGCGCATACAGCGAGAAGCAATGACCCAAAGTACCGGTCGCGAAGATGCAGCCCTTCGGACACAGAACGCTCGAAACTTTTCCGGTGTAGGAGACTGTAACATGGATGATGATGGTCAAAGTAGAAATTAAGCAACTCTTGTAAATGTTCGCCCTCCGGAAAATCAAGAGGAACCGGTTGAGGTTCTGATAGCTTTGTTAGTTGCCACTGCACAATAATTGACGGTTAGAAATGTCTTGATACCCTTTCACAAAAAAAACTTACGTTGAATGGATGCCAGTATTCGGGCCGCATTATGATATCGATGTCCGGTGCTACATTAAGAGTGCGTAATATAAACATTGCGCTGCTAGATTTCCCGAAGTGCCGGTGCTTCATTCTGCTAATGTGAAAGTTTTCGATCTCCTCTGTTAACTCATCAGTGGAGCTGTAGTCAGAGTCATCCACAGTGTCAATGCTCTGTGGAGAGGCTCCTGAACCTGAACCTGTACCCTGAGTAGCATGGACTAAGGAGGACATCTCAACCAAGGATTCCTTCCGTCGGGCACGGGTTACTTCCTTTTCCAGATGCTGTACATAGTTTGCAATGTCTGCGAGGACCTCCCAAATAGCGTCTCGGTCTTCCGGGATAACATATGATCTCGATATAATGGCCGTAATAGTGGCTTTAACAGCGACATTTGACACCGACCTGCAAGCATCAGCGTTAGATAAGTCGAGACTCGGCGCTGACTATCTCACCCTGTCTTTGGTCCACGTTTCTGTTAAACTGAATTACAGGTCATTCTTCAGACTCTTATCAGTACCACTTACTTTCCTCTTCGAAATATGCGTGCACTGAATGTTCAAATTGATACAGCCGGAGCAATTGCCATCAGGCATGTTAGAGCTGTCGCCTGTAGCACCAGATATTCATATATGCGAGTAAAACGGTAGTTCCGCTGTTAACTCACATCGAACTGAGCAAAACGCAGCCGACCGTGTCGTGTCAGAAGTTAACACCTAAGCAACCAATCCTCAGGCTCACCTTTTCTCCTACGGCACTCGTCGCAGGCATTCTGCAGCCTTCGCCTCTTGCGAGTACCGTGTGTTGCGTCCTCGGTGGACATTGGCGTCGAGTGAAGAGACGTGCTTTGCACTTGTTTGGGGACTTTAGAGTCCGGTTCTCACGCTGTATTTTATCTCACCACCGCTATCATCGCGGTTCGCTCAGGTACGTATACGAGGCCGTAGTTGCACGCAAACAATCATTTCTGATACTATACATTTCTCCAATTGGCATGAACGTGTAACTTCCAGAAACCACTAACCTCTGGGTGTGAACGTGTTTCGTAGGGATGCTGTTTACGGCCACCTTTTTTAGGGTCTAGGAGGTTGGTTAGACAATCGTAAGTATAGCGCTGTCACTCATTTTGCGTTAACTTCGGCTTGATGAGAAACGGCCAAATAGGAAGCAGTGCATTAGCTGCACGCCTGTTTTCCTACTCGGTTTCCTTTATCTTGCTCTATCCATTGAATCTAGGACAATTTCTGTCAAGTTTATAGATCAATAATGATAAGGACGATATAAGTACCCTACTTCATGCTCACTGAATGTCAACGTGTCAATCAAACGTGATATCATATCATAAGTAAGATTGGACCGTTTTCATCTGTGAACGTGTGCACTTGGCTAAATCAGAATGTTGTACAGCCCCCGGCTAGGAATTGAGACGGTCCAATTCTTATTGACTATGGGCAAGGTCTAGAAACTTGAATAAACACAGGAGCTCATTAATAGAGTTGGATTTATCATATCCAAGTTTTGGCGATGGCCTTCAAGAATCGATGTCTGTGCATGCGCATTTGGATCAGTTGGATGCACCAATCGGACAATTCAAGATTTCTAGGTTCTAGTAAATCCTCAGGGTCATTGCCACTTGATATGCAATGAATGCCCTGACTGCGTACTACGCGTAATGGCATGTCCACTGCCACTGATTTGACTGGAGGGCTGATCGAACGCTGAAGCGCTGACGCTGATCAAAGATCTGAAAGTCTATCTGAACTAGAGATTTTCGGTAATGCCACCCTGGAAGCATCTTTGCCGGAATTGTTCCTTTGACTTGATTTTGCACAAGTCGATGTACGTGCTGACAACGAATCCATTAAACCTAAGTGCCTAGATAGGACTCTAATAGGTATCAAGGGGTATAGCCTACTGTTTGCCCTATCTTATCATAGATCCACGTCTCTTCTCGTTTACGCGCTGACATTAATCTCCGCCAGCACATTGTTTTACGGTGTCAATTAGAAACCCAGAAGTATAAATTCCTGTCGAAAGATTCCTCACTCCTTAGCAGCTGGTCTGGTACACTTCTTTCTTCCAGGTGCCGGTCACCTACGAGCTACTCTCACTTCCATCTCCATTTTCGCGGTGTTTTTAACTGTATTTGCAACGTCTTCACTCCGTCTGAGAACCCGACTCACTTCCTGACTTGCATTTTGCCCTGCCAGTGACAAGCCTACTAGGACCGTACCACAATCATGATTCAACCCCGAATCCCCAAATTCGCTTCTCTTTTCTTGGTTCTACATGCAATAGTATTAATATCTGCCATGCCCGCGTATGTACTACCATCCTTCTCCTGTTCCGCACACGTATCTGACTAGTAAACGACATGCATGTACTAAAAAAAGTCCAAGGTCAATGACCGATCTGGCACTGCCAACGCCGAGTCCTGTGGTTGTTCGTGGGACTGAGCGCACAGTAATGTCTCGGCAGAACCCTGATGATTCAACTGATCCGGACTCTACGGGTGAACCCTCTTCTTCCGAGACTTTGACCGCCTCTGCTTCGGAAGGCTCCGATGGTGCCACGAGTACATCCAGTTCTGAAGTTGATCCTTCTTCCAGTGGTACCACGAACCCCGCCGAGAGTACCCCTGATCCCAATAGTGCCGATGGTTCCAACCCCGACGATACTTCCAATCCAGATGCTGCTTCCAATCCTGACACTACGTCCAATCCTGACGCTTCCAACTCCTCCTCCGAAGACCCCTATGGCCCACTCCGCAAAATTTGCCAGATCCGAAAGCCGGAGTATTCCAACTTTGATACCTATGACGGTAAACCTGAGGACGACAATGTAGTTTCTCAAGAGATCACAACCTGGGCACAAGATTATGCCCCGGACATGTTGTTCGTGATTGACGAAACATGCGCATTGAGCAAATTGAATGTCCCAACCTCTGGCTCTTCTCCCTCTGGCTCTCAACCTTCCGAATCGAGCGATTCTTCTACCCAACCTGAAAACGCTCGACGGGATACTTCTGATACTTCGGGAGATACCACAAACAACGCGGCGAGCATGTCATCTCCATGGTTACGTGCGCAATCGCTTCTGGTCTCAGATATCTGTTGGGACCGGTACTGGTACTTCGCGTCGCCCTCGACGGGTGACATCACAAAGATAGACACCAAGAAAAACCCCGACGTTGATCCTGAATCGTCTGGGGGCTCGAGTGCTGTTTTGGAAGAGTTGAAGAAATATCAAGCTGGGTCTGTTTCTTCGAACGACCCTAATATAGATTCTATCATATCTCTGGTAGACGAACTCTGTCAATTTGGAGAGTTCGACACCTCAAATTACACGGAGGAGTCGAGTCCTGATGATGCTTCGAGTGCAGATGACGCCTCTGATCCTGAGAGCACCTCAAGCGCTGAGGCCTCCAGTGCTAGCGGAACTTCGAGCTCCGATGGTACTCCCAGTCCTGAAGCTACCCCTAGCTCTGACATTACCTCAAGGACTACACCCTCTAGCGGCTCTTCCGACACATCTGGCGTTGTCACATCCAATAAGATCAGGAGAAGAAAGAGGAGGAGAAGCTTGGGCGAGAGAAGACTTTGAAGACACGTCACAGGTGCAGTGACTTGTAGATTTTTTGTAATATAAAACCGGCAGCTGTATTTACAGTGTGGATGGTATACTTATAGAGTATTTTTTTATTTCTTCCCTTGCTCGTGCGACGACCTTGAAAATCATATCTTGAACAATTCCTTGTGGACAAAGTTGTTTGAGACAGCGCCAGAGCCATATCAACTCTATGAAGTTGGACAGACCGATGGCGGCATCGAGTTCTTTTAGCCCCGGAGTCAGCCAGGAACAAAGTCTGCCACTGTTAAACGCAACGCTTACCACCTTCCTTCGTCAAAAAAACTTGGTCAAAAAAATTTCTCCTTTGTTACTTTGTTTCTCAGATAGTCGATCATCTCATAAAGATAAAAAGAATTCCTCGTTCCTGTCACGCGCGGCGTTGGCTCACCTCTTTTTGACCAGGCGAATTGACACCACACTTAAACGCATACTTCATCTACAATTCTGTGAGTCATCCAATTTTACGAGTAAAACATGGCCATGCTCGGGTTCATGTGAGGGGTTCAAAAGAAAGCCTATTGCATCATAGCGTTCTTTGATAAAATGGATGACTTCCCACGAGGACAGTAGCCCGGCGAAGTGGAACTAGTATTGAAAAACGGGTTAGTAAATTGGACAATTGAACAGGTACAAAACACTTAAAACCCTTGGCATCAAGAACAAGCCGTCATTCAGCGACTTGAGACTGATACAGGTCTCTCCACACTCCACATTTGAACTGGCCCCTCTACCGTGATCCGTAAGCAAATTTGCATCATGTCCCAGCGAGGTATAGCTCAAGCTGTGAATACCTCTGACACCTGGAGTTAATTTCAGAGCGAAAACTATAAATACCTCTAGGAGATGACGTCGACTCGGAAAACATTTCACAAAAAAACTGCCTCCTCTGACTATGGATACATTCTCATTTTCAAACTACAACCTTCTGGACAGCACTGTCCTCAATTCCTCCGGCGAACCAACATACTCATTCCATGCTGCCAAGAATATAACAGGACACGAAAAGTCGAGCAAACTGCACATAGATAAAGTCAAGAGTAGTGGTCAAAATTCGGATCCTGAAAAACAATTAATGACTACAATTGAGCACCATGACTTCCGCTCGGACGTTGTCAAAATTTGGGGGAAAGAAATGAAACCACTGCATTGGCACGATAAACCGAAGTACGTTTGTGATAGGTCTTTACTCCGAGCCACAACTTCCCCTACACATCCTAATTCTGAAAATTGCCATAGGAAGCTGTTATATACGAGCACTCTCAATGGGAAAGAATACGAATGGAGTACAGAGAACCAAGAGAAAACATTCAAAGTAGGTATGGCCGCTATCGAGAAAACTCAATGGTACTGAATAACACGATCTTATGATTCTTATCTCCCTGTTTTCCCGAAGCTCTCGCAGAAAGTTATACCTGCTACATCAGAGACTGTTGTTGAGTGGAAAGAAATAGCTTTCTTTCAAAAGGGCAAAATTGGCGATACGGAACCAT
Source organism: Dendrothele bispora CBS 962.96 (assembly GCA_004369135.1). NCBI lineage: Eukaryota > Fungi > Basidiomycota > Agaricomycetes > Agaricales > Dendrothele > Dendrothele bispora. The sequence goes on from ML179442.1 coordinate 44,133, forward strand.
CCGAAAACAACGATAGCCTTCATCCAACCCTATATGCCCACCCAGAAGGCTTGGACATGCTCGATGAGATCATCTCAACTTTCGTCTACTTCCTTATGGTGCAGACAAGGGGATCAATTGGAAAACGAGTGGGGGGCATAGTCCTTCAGATCGCGATTTCGTCAGCGTCGGGAATAGGAGGAGGCATGGTCCCAAGATGGTGATTGACTAAGAACTCTACAGAGAATTAATAGTAGTAAGATAATGTATAACTTGAAGCACTTGTTAGACTACCTTAAGGATGGATATCAAATCAATCAAACTACATTTATGAGCCGGGAACGAGCGCTCTGAGCTGTTGGTTGAGCATTGATGTATGATGCTCCAATTTTTTATGATCGATTCCGTATGATTATGGAGCCCCTATCAAATGGCAAAATGGATTTTACGTCCATCCTCGGTAGGTAGGTAGGTAAACCCAGCACTAAGTACATGTAGTACATTGACTCGCGCTGATGGTCGTGAAGCTACCGTTGTTATTTTCGCCACCGTGTTCGGGCCACGGCACTGAAATTTTACGACCTCGTAATAACTACGCGCAGCGATGACCCCTCTCATTGAACATACTTAAAGGGCACAGGGACACACTGAATTTGACACCATTTTTGTGTAGGTAATTGGTCTGCATACTAGTCTCTATAGCATTTGTGCAGTGTGAGTTTCGAACTCTGTCGGACTTGTCCGAGCGGGCTCATTATGCTACCTACGGCTGGGTACGAGATTATCTGCATACTTTATCTACAGTTCTGTAAGTCAACCAATTTTAGACCAGGCATAACCTTAATTACGCGGTAGTAAGTCGGGCTCATGTAAGGGGGGCATATAGGTCAACGAGGGGAAACCTGCATCATGATGTTTTTCTTGAGTAAGAGCCCGGCGAAGTCGGGCTATTCATAAAACAGGTCAGTCTTAGAATACAAAAAGTGCTTAGTACTTTTCCTGTTGCAGACATGCTCTAAACCGAACAATTGAACAGTTACAAAATCTTGGCATCAAAACAAGCCGTTACTAGACCGCATTCGCAAAGAGAAATATGGAAATTGTTCTGCGCTTAGAAACGACACGTTCTGCATTAGGCCCCACCGGGCCCCATTATCCAAAATTCTATAGGAAAATAACCAGTTGAAGGCATAACACACAAGAAGAGCCGCGATGCAGACTTGTAACACAAGTTGTTTTCCCAAATTTTATTAGCTCCATTTCCAAATTTCGTTCGCCCCATTTCCATTTTTCTGAGCGGGGCCTTCAAATTTCTCTTTGCGAATGCGGTCTACTCAGTGTCTTTTTAGATCTCTCCACACTAACTTCACTTCGAATTCTACCATCAAATTTCACATTAACAAGGTATAGGCTTCACAGCCTGAGCTATACCTCGTTAGTGTAAAATTTGATGTAGAATTTGAGCATTCTTTTCATTGTAGACGCGGTCTAATGCCTCTGACAATTGAAGCTAATTCTAACACGAAGATTATAAGTACCTCTAGGGATGACAACCTCTGATCCAAACCCAAACACTCACATATCAAGAACGCCCCCTCTGACTACGATGGATGCTTTCTCATTTTCAAGCCATAATCTTCTTCACAGCACCATCCTCAATTCCTCCGGTGAACCAACATACTCATTCCATGCTGCAAAGAATATAACAGGACAGGAAAAGTCCAGCAAATTGTACATAGAAAAAGTCAAGGGTAGTGGTCAAAATTCGGATCCAGAAAAAGAATCAATGGCTACAGTTGAGCACCATGACTTCCGCTCAGACGTTGTCAAAATTTGGGGGAAAGAAATGAAACCATTGCATTGGCATGATAAACCAAAGTATGTTTGTGATCAGTCCTTGAGGCGCTGAGTCATAACCTCTCCTGACCATCCTAATTTTTGTAGGAAGTTGTTATTTACGAGTACTCTCAATGGGAAAGAATACGAATGGAGTACAGAGAATTCGGGGAAAACCTTTAAAGTAGGTAAAAGACTAGGTGATATTCCATAATACCACCCTCATATTCTTGTCTTCCCGAAGCTCTCGCAGAAAGTTATACCTGCTACATCAGAGACTGAAATTGAATGGAAAGAGATTGCCCTCTTCCAACAGGGCAAGATTGGCCATACTGAACCATCCGAAAACAACGATGGCCGCCCTCATCCGCAAAAAGCAACCCTATATGCCCATCCAGAAGGCTTGGACATGCTCGATGAGATCATCCCAACTTTCGTTTACTTTCTTATGGTGCAGACAAGGGAATCGATTGGAAAACGAGTGGGGGGTATAGCGCTTCAGCTCGTTATTTCGTCAGCGGCTGCATTGGGAGGAGGAGCATAGTGATTGATAGATAAGTATACTTTGACAGGTTCACAGAGGGATACTAAAGTGGCTAAGATGATTGTAAAACGCACTAAATTTATATTAGTTATACAAAGGATGGATATCAAACCAATCGTCAAATCAACTCCCTCTGTCAAGTGGCTACGTGGGTTTTTAATCAGTCTTGAGGAAAGAATGATGGTCTCCGTTTCTGAGAAACAGTAGGAGCAATAGTTCATTTGAACTGAGTTGAATGAGACAAAAAGAGAGGACCATATCGTAGCCCTCTACATTCCTCTCCATCTTGGGTGGTCTTTGTCAGTTTCTTTTTCGCTACACTCTTTCCAGTGAGAGCAGGCGTAGTCGAACCATCATTTCTATCAAGTCAACTTCAATTCTTTCTCCCCCGGGAACCCGCATCCTGTCACCTTTCTTGGTACTCCTTTACCTGACTTTGCAGTAGCGGCAGATTAATGTGCACCGTCTGACGCGCAAGACAACTTAAAATGACGCCCATGTCCATGTTGGTTCAGGAGTCACCTGTATTCGTCCCATTTCCGTTCCCTTCCATCCAACTCACACCACCTCCGAGTCCCAGTTCAAACAGAGCTGCAATCTCTGTTTTCTTCCATCTCTTTTCTCAAGTGTACCTCACACTAACCACCTGGATTCCTCGAAACCATAGTACTCGAAACATTGCGTGGAAAAAATCACGTGCTTTTGGAAAGACGTGGGGCTTTCTCCGTCATCATGATGCCGACTTCCGCTCACTCCAGATCCTCTCATGCATCCCACTGCTCATTCACTCAGGCTACCTTCGACTCGGTTGACTGGGACACGATTTTTTCCTTGGCATGCCAAAGATATAAAGTAAACGGATTTCATTGGGGGAATCAGCTTTCGGGTGGATACAACCTCGTTCGCTTCCTTCACCTTCAGGACTCTTCTCAAACTGTCCTCGTGGCTCGTGTTCCGCTTCTATCACACTCTGATAACATGCTTGAACGCGACACAAATTGTGTTGTGATTGAGGTAGTGACCATGAATTACAATGCATCACGAACAAACATCCCCGTCCCTCGTGGAATCGATTATAGCACACCTGCTGGGCAAGTTGGCTCTCCATATATCCTTATGAAAGCCCGCGTCTTCGATCGACTGTCATCGAAGTTAATGTCGGACCGGTAAGCCAACTAGGTACGAGTTTAAGACTGCCAGTCCCATTTTACAGACCACTTGCCGTGTCATTAAGTATGATACCACAGAGAAAGGTGAAAAATAATACTGCAATAGTCTCGTGCTTTGAACACCGACCTCCATACAAAGTTGTGTTGGAGTTTGTCCAGATCATCATTCCCACTAGAAGGGTACCCAGGTGCTGTGTACCAGAGACTTATATACTTATACAACAGTTCAGCGTGTGTTTTTTATCAAGAGCCCCAAGTATGGCGCGATGACTTGCCTCTCTACGTTTGCACCAGCGGGTTAACTAGTACCGTTCTTGAAATACTCGGATATCATACGACATTTCCTATTACTGAACAAGTCTCCATCTGAAATAAAACAAGGGATCTACGTTGTGGTCTTTTCTCAATGTCTTGTGGTTCGTGGCAAGGACCGCAGGCTGACTTCGTTCACAAATTTCAACCCCTATCTTCGGCCATACAGCTATGTCAATTCTTCCTATGGGCCTAACTTTATACCGGCCTCGTAAACTTGATTCATCAACACTTTGACATATTTGAAAACGCTCAGCTTTGCTCAATGTCGTCCTATAGAACAAGTTACTAGTCTCGTCCCCTCCCGCCTGGGAGCTGTACCACGCTCACCGGACTTGTCCGAGCGGGCGCAAGAACTGCTAATCAAGACTGATGGGGAGGAGACTACAAGTTACGAGGAGTTTACAAATCTTGGCCGAGTTTCGTACTACCCATTTTGTGTTTTTCATCGGATCTTGCAAACAAAGTCCAATGTAAACCAAGACCCCAAGCTGCGAGTTCTATGATGGTGTTCACAGGGTTTGTCATGCCATCGACTTTATCACTATTAATTATCACAGCTGACCCGTACTCATCAAACTCTAGATTTCAAACTTCGTTCCAATTTTATCTAGATTTCGACTGTAAGCTTCGTTCTAGACTCCGCTGAGGACTCATGGTCCAAGGACGCTATTCAGTAGACCTATACGACCTCCGACCTCCACGCTCAATTTAGATCAGATACGGCAACGGTAGTTTCTTACTTACTTCCTCTCTTGTCCCATTGTACTAATTACCAAAATAGCCAAACCCATATCTAGCATGATAGAGAGTGACACCACCATGACACCCCCATGATATTGGAGTTTCGGGGTGTGATATTCCCTGATCACACCCTCCAACCCCAATATAATGCGGTATCTGCGTCTTGACCTTTTGGTGATAGGCTAGGCCTCCATTCTTTTATAAGTACGTTTCTTACAGTTCCAGCACACTATAATGATGGATACTCCTCATATGAGTCTTAGTGTCTTCTCGTCCACTCTTATTACGAATGCTCTGATATTCAGTACGATTCTCGGTATCCTCTCTTATGTTCGACGGCCCTGCCAGCTTCCCTGTCCTCCGGGTCCCAAAGGTTATTGGTTATTGGGCTTAGCCAAGGTACCCCTGATCAAACCATGGCTTACCTACATAGAATGGGGGAAGAAATACGGTACGAATAAGCACGGAAAAAAAAATACTCATATCCATGATTTAACAGGGGATGTCATACATTTCACCCGCTTCGGAAGACATTATGTAGTCATCAACTCCCTTGAAGCTGCGAATGGGATTCTTGAACGTCAAGCACAATTCACATCCGACCGGCCCACTCACTCAAAGCTGGATCAAATGCAAGCTCTCTAGATACTTGTTCATTAAACACGCCTATTGAATGATACATGTTTTTTCTGCAGTGCTGACTTCGAAAGAACGTTAGGTACGTAAAAAAATGCGTGTCAAGAGTTATTTACGGGTTCTCATTATGATGGTTGCATTCCATTTTTTAGCCACAATACCTTATGGAAATGGATGGAGAGCATACCGAAAACTATTTCATCAGAATTTCCGAGCAAAGGCATCCATCGAGTATAGACCGATTGAGGTCAAGCAGGTTCACAAGTTTCTGAACGGAATCAATTCATCGAAGATGTCTTTAAGGGACCAAGTATCGACGTAATGTATTTGCTTTCATATCTAGTTCGACCACTGATTCCCGCTCATAGTCTCTCCCAGATTGTCATGTTCGACTCAGTGTATGGCCTGGAAATCTCCACCAACAAGGATGATATGTCCCAGCATGCTCGTGACATAATAGAATTGAACGATCTACAGTTTATCCCCGGATGGGAGGCATTCAAGGGGATTCCATTCATTGATCTTTTGCCATCGTGGTTTCCTGGAGGCCACTATAGGATAGCTCATGAAATGTTAGCAGAAGTGTTCAAAGCAGCGGCAGAGGGCCCATGGGGACAGACTTTAAAAGCTATGGTGAGTTGCCCAAACACCTAAGTACCTTGGAACACATGTAGATGTAAGCTGAATGTTCCATACATAGGAGGAGGACGAAAATCATTCGTCACTAATAGCCAAGCTCTTGTCTGAAAGTCCACAAAACAAATCTAATGAAGAAATTGAATTGATCAAGAATATGGGAATGCAAGCAGTCGCAGCGGCCGCAGATACGGTGAGTGTTGATTAATCTTGGTTGAGGGGTTTATATTTCATTCCTGAATACCTCAAGACGATGTCAGCGATTTGTACATTCTTCCTCGCTATGAGCCTCTATCCAGATGTCCAACTCAAAGCCCAACAAGAACTGGATACTGTTCTTGGACGTGGTCAAACCCCAACTTTTGATGACCGTTCATCGCTTCCGTACGTTGAAGCTATCTATCGGGAGGTGATGCGATGGCATCCTGCTCTTCCAGTAGGTATGTGTCACATGAAAGTTCTTGGATCGGCTTTATCACTGACTGCGGTCTGGCACCTTTATAATAGGACTACCTCATGGTTGTACAGAGGACATCTATTACAAGGGTTATATTATTCCTAAAGGTTAGTATAGTATCCCGTGCCATTACACTCTCCGCGACAGTGGATTAAGAGAACCCCTTTAGGAACAGTCATCTCTGCCAACATTTGGTACGTATCTCGTAAGGAATGCTCACCCTAATTCCTGTCACTGTCTAAAAAACAGTAATAACTCAGGGCTATGACACATGACGAATCTAAGTTTGACAAACCCGATGAATTTATTCCCGAGAGGCATCTGGATCAGAAGAGCGACATAAACTCAATTTTAGCTTATGGCTTCGGAAGAAGGTACTTTAACTTCTTTCCATGTTCGTGGCTTCACTCGACACCCGCGATTTGTAGGATCTGTGCGGGCAGATACATGGCAGATGACACAACTTGGTTTGCTATTGCCTCAATTTTGGCCACGAAAAGCATTTCTAGCCTTCCCAATGAGAACGTTGAAGACTATTTCTCCGATGGAAGTTTCTGGTGAGTTAATTTTGCAATTCAGGATTGATATTGAGCTGAACTTTGGATGTTGTTTCATCGAGCTCGACCAAGAGTCTGGATTGCAAGGTGACATCGCGTTTGTAAAGTACCTCTGGTCCAGGAACCTTGTTCGATAGTTATGATGTATATATACGTGCGCCTAGTTACCATTTTGTCTATCTTCATGGGAGAGCTTGAATTTCGCATCAACTCAATCATCTCGGTGGACCAACATACTCATTTGATTTGGCTTCTGCAGTTCGAAGTTAGTATTAGAGACATAAATTTGGAATTACTTTTTTTCTCACCAGACTAATTCTTTTTTTCCGATCTTGATACCTCTGTCTTGATCTCATCATTTGGATATCTCATTTGTACCTGTCTATGCAGCCATACAAGAGAACATTATTCTTCATCAGAATGGCTTTTGCTCCTGGGTTTCAGAGATAATCTCCCAACAGTCTGCACTTCCCATTCCTGAGATTGATGATCTCTGCCTTCTATGAGAAGGTCAGAAAGGGGCTGACTGAATGGGTGGAATGTGAGATAGAAGAGAGACATCATAAAACTTATCTATTGCTACACAGAAAAGAACCCAATGACAAGGGAACAAATTACTACAAAACAAGGTGTATATGACAATATCTGGTTGATATTCAGAATCCCAGACACTGTAAGGCATATACTAAATTTATTTGTGGTGATCATCCCCTTACTGTCACTGAATGGCTCCGCTGGACTGATAATGACAGAGTTTCTGTACGAGGATTGACTATGCTGCTGCTGTCTCGGTCATGTTGAAACTCCTGAACATGCCCTCTGTATGTCCCCAGTGTACCAGTGATAATTGTGGTTCTTCCGTGTAAGTAGCTTTTAGATATTGTTAGTTTTATGATACAGGTACATAGTGCTTTCCATGTAACCGTTGCGGCCTTTCATCATTGTATGAATCTACCTTGGACATATGAGCCATGAGCTCGTTCATATGGTGGTGATATGGTCCCGGGATCGATGATGTACTGCTATCGGGATGCATCCCGGAACCCGGCGTTCAGCTCTTGGACCAGTCCGGTTAATAAACTCCTCCTCCTCCTCCCAGCCATATACAATAAATTACACGATTAAATTATCAACTAGCAAAATAATAATAATAATAATAATAAATACGTCTAGTCAAAGTGAAAGTATTCGGAGTTAAAGTATCTTCCAACCCCGCCTCGATATCTTTAGGGACTATACAAGAATAATTGCTTCAATTCTTCCTGAATCGAGAGAAAAATCCAGTAGGGTTGCTCATCATAGGGTAACTAGATGAAGGGTCTGCCACTTTTCGGCGACCAAAGCAGACCGTGCAACCCGCGAAGAGAGTGAACAGAAGGGCGACAAAGGTCAGCCAGAAACCTTTCATAATATCAATCAGCCAAGTCAACCAATAATAAACTGGAAAGAGGAAATGCGTACCTGGAGCTGTATTAACATCTACATCAATGTCAGAGACATCTTTGACCTTATGATGAACGTAAGCGTAGAGAACGATATCGATAATGAAAGCCAGGAAGGTCAAAAACGCCGCTAGAAAAGATGTAATTGAAGCTGCCAGAAGTACAGTGAGGTGGGATGAGAAGGAGAGACAAAAGGCTACGAATGTTACGGCGGCGGCTGAAGTTGGTCGGATGAGAGAGCAAAAGTGTAAGTCATCTATGTAAGCATAACAGACGAAACCAAGCTGAACTAACCAACAGGATGTATGGCCAACCCTCTCGTCCAGCTCGCCCCGATTGTGGTCCTGGAGGACCGGTCAAAATTTGTGAGGGTATATTGGTACCCATGCCCTACATTTTCGCAATGGGCATCGTCATTAAAGTCATACACACAAAAACCCCTGTTTTCAGTGATAATTCGTCAGATCCCATTCAAATCATGCAGAACGAAGAAATCCTTGTCTTACCAGATGCCAAGCTTTTGGTAACCGACAGATGTTAATTGGAGTTTACCTATTCACAGAAAAGTCTACAAGCCACTTACGTGAGTGCTTTTTGCAGCATCTTCCGGCGCTACAATGACTCTATCCGCGTTATTGGTATCGATTCGGACGATGTCCAACGAATGAATCGTAGGCGCTGAGATAGAAGTAAAGAAGCTAAGGACAAAGGCCAAAAAGAGGAAGACTATTCCTGGAATGAAAAATTTACGGGACATTGTGAACTAGTTCAGGTGAAGGTCTGGGGGAGGACAAATGGGGATGTGGTTTTTGGAACAATATCCCTTTATATCTCTCTGTGACTCAATTGTCATAACGAAGATTTGGAAACAGCGATACCAGCGATTATTTTCTGGTTCTGTTTAACATACTGAATGATTTTCATCGGACCCAATTATGTGCAACTGATACTATCACTGCGGTCCTATCATCGAGACGCGAGCTGAGGTGAGGCAATGTAGTAATATCTCATCTTCATAGAGATGATCATCGTGGTTACTCCCTTTTTGATATCATTTACTCCCTTGGGATCTATTTTTGTGAATCTAGTGTATCTCTTCGACTTTTCAAAAGAGGATTTCCATTTAGAGTTACGTGTCTTGTCGAAGTTTTGCTTGATTGTTGAAATACTGGATAATAGGCGGCCTTCAGTCAGAAGCTCTGGAAGTGGGCACGTACCTCCTGTGTTCTCTTCCGCAGTGTCCTTTGCTTCTTGGTCTGACTCTCTCCGTGTTTTTCTCTCTTCGATGCTATCAGACATCTTATGAATCTTTTGATCCATGATCCCAGATGCCATCGCTAATTATAGGTCTTGATTGGCCATCAGGAAAATCCCCATTTGCGGATTCGGAGGAATTACCCGGATTTTCGGGTAATTGAGGTTTTTCGCAAGATTGCCTCGTTTTACCTGTATTTACTTTAGATTATTCACTTTTATGTTCAATTACTACTATGGTATACAGGTTAATTAGTACTATACGATGTAGTATACATATTTTAATTTGAAGATGGTCTTGACAAAAATTGTGTAGCCTTTTTAAGTACATTATCACTTTCCACTCCTTTGGTGCGTGCTAAGCAGCAAACTGTGGAAGGATATGGACAAAGGAACTCCTGAAGTTCAAGTCACTCAAACTTTGTGTGCTGGAAAAATCGTAAGGTTCATGAGGGAGGAGGAGTTGTTTATTAACCGGACAAGAGCTGAACGCCGGGTTCCGGGATGGGAATAACTCATGGTTGTGGGAACCAGCAGATGACGGCGTTTCTAATTAAGTTCCTTGACAAATTCAGCAGAGATTTAAAATTTTTATTGACCTTTATGGTTCGACTTTCTTGGTGCATGTCACTCTTTCATATACTGCCAGCACGACAAGTCCAAAGACACTCTGAGTCGCCCACTGCTTCAGAGTTCTCGTTCCCCTCGTTTTTCTCTTGTGTTCCATGTTCTATTTATCCCCCTCACCCACTCACACCCAATATTCAACATCAAGTCTTTATTCCCCTTCAAGTTTCCCTCTCCCCAAGGCCTCTCATACTTCGCTTTCCACCCCACTTGGCACTCGCGCTCAAGAATCACTGTGAAGTCTTCAACTGTTCCTTCTTTTCTAGCCGTATACCTCACCTGTTTATTTTTGGAATGCTATATCTAGTTGTGCTCCGTGATTCAGGTATGTATGTGTTCTGTCTTGGGTGTCTCACTTTTTTTGACTTACTGCGCTTTGTTCAACTAGATGATAGTTGTGGGTGGCTAGATGAGGGCAGCTGGATGAGGGGTATTTGGTGGGGTTTTGATTTGTGGAAGTTTGGACTGCGTAGTTAGAGTCTATCGATACATCCATTGGTTATTTTATTCTCAAAAAGTTTAGACTACGTAGTAAGAGTCTGTTGATATGTACCTGTTGACTTGAATATTATAATTTTTGCCTCCATTTTATTTTCTCGTGTGATTACAAGCTGAGGGTCTTATAATAATACTATAGCATTACTTAAAATTTTCGCTATTCCATGCTTTTCGAAGGTAATTCTGGCTAATCAAAAAGGACTAAATAATTCCGGGGTAATTGAAGAAATCCGGTGGTTTGGGGAAATTACCAGGGATTACCTGAAATTGATGACCTTTTCCACATTTCCTAAGTATTACGTGGTAATCCCGAAATGGGTTTTTGCTGATGGCCTGTGCACCCATTCAATCTGCCGTTGATAATCAATAATGCGTGCTGTGTCTCTTATGTGACCTTGTGAAGTGCCACCGTCGGCGTCAGGCAATTCAACACAACAACTGCGCGGCTGAAGCCATTCATGAGGTCCATCATGACATTGGTGATATTAGAGTAATCCGGATGGTCGAAGAACTTGAAAATCCTACCAATTCGGAGTCAACGCGATCAGTTGGTTTAGACCACCAGTGTTCTCAAACGAGTGGAGCCGAAGCTGCTGTTGCTACCCAAACATCTGTTGGTGCACATACTCCCAATGCTGATGATCCCCTTATTGGAGAGAAATACAGATACTGTAGTAAAGATGATATGTAGCGTTATTGAGGGTCCTTGAGTGAACATCAGTAGGGTTTTGGATACCTTACTCCCCCCGCATACGGCTACAAAAGATGGTGAGGGGAATTGGGGCAAGACTCAAGGGAGATCTGTTACTGGCAGGGAGGGCAATAGCTCATTCTGAAATTCCGATTCGGATGCTGTGCTGCGGTATCAGCGGCAGAACATCAACTGATGTCGCCAGCCATACAATCATGATTCCAAATGTACCAAACGAGATCTTGGGTGATATGGCATGATATACCATTACCCCTGTGATATGTTATCCTGAGTTATGACTGGGGGGTATGGCCGCAAGCGGCGGGGGCCGAACCTTTTTGAGATTAAACTACATCTTGAGAGATGCTCAGCAGTAAAATCACATTTGCATTGACAAAGTAAGGCAAATTTATACAGAAGAAATCAAGAGTCAGAAACTTCAGGTAATATAGCTTTGGAATGAATGTAAGCAGGTATGTTCTTTTTAACTTGCCACATCTGAAAGTCTGAGACAAGAATCCCGATGTCCGATCTCATCATCACCAGAATCTTCTAGAAATACCTGCTGAGGCTTCTGTACAGTTTTCGAGGGGCTAAAAGCAACGGCAAATTAGCAAAAGATGAAATTACGAGAAGACATATAACACAGACCTTTCCCAGTATTTTGACGCATTATCAATCGGAAATCCCTGCTTAACAAGGTAAGTGAATAAATAGTACAGTATCCTCAATCGTTTCTGCGCGCATGTAGGTTGAGAGGACTTTTCACGTAACTCGCACATAGCAGCTTGAAGCAAGGAAGTATCAAGCTCAGATCATCAGTGATATTTCATGAGTGGGCTGAAGACCACCACAGAAAGAGCATTCAAGATGTTGAATTGATGTGTTCTTACCTGCATTGTAGCACTCTTGGATAATGTCTTATTTTTCATCCCAAGGCAAGATCTCTCAAGCCAGTCTGATTCCTCAGTAGGTGCTGATTGATGGTCAGAGTCGAGTGGAACATGACCCATTTTTTGTTTCTTATTGATTTCAGCAGATTTGTCCTCTGGATTTTTGGATTTACAGCGTGTCCACTGTCAATGAGAATGAGGTGGGTTTTACATTCCCAAGCATCAGTAATTTAGCACAAGGATAAAAATCAATATCCAATAACGTGGGCAGGTTGATTAGACCAGCTCCGTCTGCATGTTGACGTCTAATAAGACAAGAACCACAACACCAATGACTTCCCAAGTCATTGCGGAGCTCTTGTAATGTCTTCTCCCGGCATCCGGGATGCTGGGAACTAACCGTAATAACTTAGTGTAATAGATTTTCGAAGCTCACTCAGTGGCAGTGATGACACCAAAAAATTTATAATAGATTGTTTTTCCTCAATACTAGCAAGGATAAAGTCAGATGAACTGTAAATTACTCGGGTAGGTGAGGGTCTAAGGGAGATAGGAGTCGATGAAGTGAGGGTGGTGTGAGATTGTAGCAATTTATGTCAATGTCATTGTCATTTTCTATGTCAGTCACACCGTATTCAGCAGTAGGTAAGACAGAATCAGAACTTGGGGTGGCCAGGAGATGATATTTTTAGCTAATCATTGAACAACAGATCCGCAGAAGAATAGACATACCATAAACTCGTGAGTCTCACGGGTCAACGTGCTGGAGGAACTGGTGTCGAAAGAAATGGGTTGAGAGCGGACTTGACATGGATTCCAGGAGCTAAACATGGTATGGAGAGCAGACAGTGTAACAGCTAGGTAGCAGGTAAGAATTGATGTGAACTGGCATTCGCGTTATCGACATGTACTAATCTGTGAGAAAAAGTCTCGGGGTTATGAGTATATTTGGAAAGAGATATTAACATATGGGGATAAGTCTAGAAACAAAACACATTCTTATTTATTTTTTAAAGATTCATTTTACAATAAACTAATCGTCCGGTGAGTCTTCTCCAAGTCCATCCTCCTTACCCTCTCAACGCTCCGCGCGCAGGACCCCAGGGCTGTCTATATTTGCCTCCGTGGCTCGATCCTTGTGATCACGGTCTCCGTGACCCCTCTGGTCTTCATGACCCCTTTTCTCCATTTCTCTTTTGGTACTATTCCTATTATAGTATTTTATCCGCCTACTTTATACTGACCGCCAGAGGGCTCGAGGTCCTTCACTCATCTCTATCACCTCGAGTCCTCTGGTATGTAAAGTTTCTTTTTATACTTTCTTCTTTTACTCATCTCTATTCTCTCGATGTACTATAGCGAACTGATCACTTCTCTGTATACTCGCGCTACCCACCCACCTCTCCCATATATGACTTTCTTATCTACTTAAAAAACTGTTTCAACTGTTTTTACGTCTTATGTTCTTTTCTTATTTGTTTAGTGTATCTCATGTATAGTAAAGCCTTTCCGAGTCGATCCCAATTTGTATCCAGGAGGCGTCGCTGAGTTCAGGGCGCCTCCGTGACCACCTATTCATTCCCTTGTAGTGTTGCTGAGCGCAGAACACTTTACAAGTATTTCTTCTGGGCTCCGTGCCCATCTTCAGGACATTTGCAAACGAGCCGACCGACGATTAGAAGGAGCCAAACCTAAAGGTTCGGCAATAATGGGGTTATATACATAACGACATTTTCGTTTTGCGATAAGTTCGTTTATCGGCTTCATAACTTGATTCATCAGCTTTTTGGCGTATCAGAACTTAACGCTCTGCTCAATGTTGTCCTATCCAACAAATTACGAAAGTCTCGAGACTCGGCTGAAATTCATACCCATTTGGTAGAAACAGTATTAGCCGCAGTCCACGGGCTAAGTATGTGACTACTTCCTTTCCGTCAGATGTGAACTACCCAATACCCCCTTCTAAATTTTCTATCTGCGGTCTGAAAGTTACGATGCCGACTGTAAAGGAGGAATCGTCTTACACGCAACTCTTCGCCTCGGTCAGTCACCGATGTGGTCTTGTTTGCCAAGACATTTATTACCAATCACGGATCGGAAACTCCGGCTTCTTTCGTCACTACGTGCCCTGTAGAAGCCTCTTCCTCAGCCCAGTAACAGTTGATGCATTGATGCCTCATACTTGCGGTGGCCCACTTGACTTCATCTTCATTGAATACCATTGCCAAGTTTGTGCTAGTCCCCCCATTGAATCCAAACAAGCAGTGAGTTCTGTGATGTCGTTCATAGAGCTCATATCATCGACTCTATCACTATTTATCACTGTGACTTGTAAGTTTTGTTCTAGATTCCGCTGAGGACTTTTGGGCCAAGGACGCTATTCAGTAGATTTATCCGATCTTCGCGGCCTGTTCAGATCAGATACGGCAACGATATTAGCTTCTTACTTCCACTCTCATTAAAATCGGCGTAGGCCTCCACTCTTTTATAAGTGCGTTCTCTTACAGTTCCAAAACACTATGATGACGGAGACTCTCCATATTCCTAGTGCCTTCTTCTCACCCACTCTTATTACGAATGCTCTGATATTTAGTACGATCCTCGGTATCCTCGCTTATGCTCGACGGCCCTCCCAGCTTCCCTGTCCTCCGGGTCCGAAAGGTTATTGGTTATTGGGTCTAGCCAAGGTACCCCTGATCAAACCATGGCTTACCTACGTAGAATGGGGGAAGAAATACGGTATGAATCCATTACTTTCACATTTTTGACCACTCGAGAACTGAAAAAACATTCGAATTGGTATTTAACAGGAGATGTCATACATTTCACTCGTTTCGGAAGACACTATGTAGTTATCAATTCCCTCGAAGCAGCAAATGAGATTCTCGAACGCCAAGCACAATTCACATCCGACCGACCCACTCACACAAAGCTAGATCAAATGCAAGCTCTCTAAACACTTATTCATGAAGCACACCTATTGAGTTTTTTTCCGCAGTGCTGACTACAAGAGAATATTATGTACGTAAAAATGCAGCCAATGCTGTATCCCTCTCTTTAAGTCACAAGTGTTTTGATTGTGATGCTTGCATGCTATTTTCTAGCCACGGTATCTTATGGAGATCGATGGAGAGCATCCCGAAAAATATTCCACCAGAATTTCCGAGCAAAGGCGTCCATTGAGTATCGACCGATTGAAGTCAAGCAGATTCACAAATTTTTGGACGGAATCAGTTCGTCGAAAATGTCTTTGAAGGATCAAGTATCGACGTAAAGTACTTGTTTCCATGTTCAGTTCTACCACTGATTTTCTTCCATAGTCTCTCCCAAATCATCATGTTTGACTCTTTGTATGGCTTGGAAATCTCCACTAACAAAGACGATGTGTCCCGGCGTGCTCGTGACATAGTGGACTTGAACGATCTATTGTTTATCCCCGGATGGGAGGCATTCAAGTCAATCCCATTTATTGATCTTTTGCCATCGTGGCTGCCCGGAGGCCAATATAGGATGGCCCATGAGATTATAGGTGAAACGTTCAGAGTGGCGGCAGAGGGTCCATGGCAACAGACTTTGAGCGCCATGGTGAGTTACTACATGACGTCTAAGTGCCTGGTCTCAATATGCATGTAGATGTAAGCTGATTGTTCCATACATAGGAGTCGGACGAGAACCATTCGTCATTAATAGCCAAGCTCTTGTCTGGAAATCCACAAGACAAATCTAGCGAGGAAATTGAACTGATCAAGAATATGGCAATGCAAGCAGTCGGTGCCGCCTCAGATACGGTGAGTGTTGATTGACCTTATCTGAGGGGTTTATATCTCATTCCTGAATACATCAAGACTATGTCAGCGATTTGTACATTCTTCCTCGCTATGAGTCTCTATCCAAATGTCCAACTAAAAGCTCAACAAGAACTGGATACTGTTCTTGGACATGGTCAAACCCCGACTTTTGATGATCGTTCGGCACTCCCATATGTCGAAGCTGTCTATCGGGAGGTGATGCGATGGCATCCTGCTGTTCCACTGGGTATGTGTAACGTGAAACTTCTTGGATTAGCTTTATCACCAACTCTGGTCATCTTTATAAAAGGTCTACCTCATGGTACTACAAAGGACATCTATTACAAGGGTTATATTATTCCTCAAGGTTAGTACTACTGACCCATGCCATTATTCTCTCCGCGACATTAGATTAAAAAACCCATGTAGGAACAGTCATCTCCGCTAACATTTGGTACATATCTCGCGAATAATGCTTACCTTTCCCTGTCTAAAGAACAGTAATAAATCCGACAGGGCTATGACACACGACAAATCTAAGTTTGACAAACCCAACGAATTCATTCCCGAGAGACATCTCAACGAGAAGTACGACATAAACTCAATTTTAGCTTATGGTTTCGGAAGAAGGTACTCTAACTCGTTTTCGTGGATCCTTTCTGTGTTCGTGGCTTCGTTCATCACCCGCGTTTTGTAGAATCTGCGTAGGCAGATACATGGCAGATGACACAACTTGGTTGGCTATTGCCTCGATTTTGGCCACGAAGAACATTTCTAGCCTGCCCAATAAGAACGTCGAAGACTATTTCTCTGATGGAGGTTTCTGGTGAGTGGTCTTGCAATTAAGGATTGGTTTCGAGCTGAAGTTTGGATGTTACCTCCTCAAGCTCGACCAAGAGTCTGGATTGCAAGGTGACATCGCGTTTGTAAAGCACCTCCGGTCCCTCCAGTGACCTTTGTCAATAGTTTGGGGACATAAGAATACAGTTCAGTGTACTTACTATGCATCAGTGATGTTGAATAAGTAGATACATGAAAATGACATTCATCGTATCTAGTCACGACGTCATTTCGCTACTTTACTAAAGCTGGAGTGACAGAAAGAAAGAGAGAAATGCTCCTTGTCACTACTACAATCTCATACTAAGTAAGCAACCTTATAGATGCTTATACAGTCATGCGTCAAGAAAAGCTCCTGTTATGAGGGCTCGTAGGAAACACCGTACAAGATAGCCATGCAATGGTTCTTTGGATATGAATCAGTTTTTCTTTGAGTTTCTCATATCAATGACACAATCTCTCCACATTCTATACTCCCATGTCAGATTTTGCACCAACTTCAATATAGTTGGATATATGTATGTCTCCAACATTTGGAGCTAATCCCGAAACATTGAGGTCCGAATGAAAATTTTATAAATACCCCAAATATCTCTAGAAAATGAGCCTCTGACCCTAGCATTTTCAGGATCGCTTCCTTTAGTTATGATGGAATCATTCTCATTTTCAAACTGTAACCATCTCCTCAAAAGCACCATTCTCAATTCCTCCAATGAACCAGTGTACATATTCCACCCTGCTAAGAACATAGCAGGAATGGAAAAGTCCAGCAAGCTGCACATAAATAAATTCAAGAGTGGTGAAAATTCGGATCCAGAAAAAGAATCGATGGCTACAGTTGAGCATCACAACTTCCGCTCGGATGTTATCAAAGTTTGGGGGAAAGAAATGAAATCATTGCACTGGTATGATAAACCGAGGTATGTTTGTGATGGATGTTCCCTTCGAGCTATAACTTTTACCTATACTAATTTGCCGTAGAAAGTTGTTATTTACGAGCACTCTTGACGGAAAGGAATATGAATGGAGTACAGAGAATCAGGGAAAAACATTAAAAGTGAGTCGAAAACTCAATGATTCCATAACCCCATTTTCATCTCCTTGTCTTCCCGAAGCTCTCACAGAAAATGATACCTGCCGCTTCAGAAACTGAACTCGGCTGGAAAGAAATAGCGCTCTTCCAATGGGGTGAGACTGAACTATCGGGGAACAGTGATCATCCCCATACACAAAAAGCAACTCTATATACCCACCCAGAAGGCTTGGACATGCTTGACGAGATCATGCCAATTTTTGTCTACTTCTTTATGGCGCAGACAACCCTTCAGCTCGCTGTTTCTCCAGTTGCCGGGTTAGGTATCGGTGGCCCAGCTGCAGCCCCCATGGGCCCATAGGGTGATTGACTAGTATAATTTGAATAGATAACACCTCTGAATTAGACCACAGATGGGGTATTAAATCAATTTATGCATCGATGACGCACCATGTATATAGAACGGATGAATATCCTTGAAGGTGCGTTCGATTGGCCTATGAAGTTGGAATCTGCACGATACTCAAATTGAATTAGTGATGATTCTTAGATATGAATCTCATATCAATGACACAATCTCTCCACACTCCATACTCCCATGTCAAATCTTGCGCTAGCTTCATAGACAAGGTATACTAGTCATTTGGAGCTACTTAATCCCGAACCATTGAGATCTGAATAAGATTTAATAAATACCCCACATATCCCCAGAGAATGATAGCCTCTGACCCGTATCCAGACACTCGCATCTTCAGGACCACCACCTCTTATTACGATGGAATCGTTCTCATTTTCAAACTGCAATCTCTTCAAAAGCACTATCCTGGGTTCTTCCGATGAACCGATGTACACGTTCCACCCTGCTAAGAACATAGTGGGAATGGAAAAGTCCAGCAAGCTGCACATAGATAAAGTCAAGAGTAGTGGTGAGGAGACGGATCCAGAAAAAGAATCAATGGCTACAGTTGAGCATCACAACTTTCGCTCGGATGTTGTCAAGATTTGGGGGAAGGAAATGAAACCATTGCATTGGCATGATAAACCAAGGTATGGATCTCCCCTCTGAGCCATAACTATAATAATACTAACTTGCCGTAGAAAGTTGTTATTTACGAGCACTCTTGACGGGAAGGAATATGAATGGAGTACAGAGAATCAGGGAAAAACATTTAAAGTAAGTCAAAAACTCACTGATACTTAAGCTTATTTCACAACTACACTTTCATCTTCTTGTCTTTCCAAAGCTCGGACAGAAAATTATACCCGGCACTTCAGGAACTGATGTCGAATGGAAAGAAATAGCTTTCTTCCAATGGGGTGGTCATAATGAATCATCAGAGAACAGTGATCGCCCTCACCCACAAGAAGCAACTCTATATGCCCACCCAGAAGGCTTGGACATGCTTGACGAGATCATGCCGACTTTTATCTACTTCCTTATGGTGAAGACAGGAGAATCATCTAGGAAACAAGATAGTATAGCTCTTCAGCTCGCTGTTTCGCCAGTGGCCGGGCCCTTAGGTGTCGGTGGTCTAGGAGTGGGAGCCCCCATAGGGTGATTGACTGCTAATAGTTAAATAAGGTAGCTGTGTAAACACCTCTGAATCTATATTGGTTAGACTAAAGATGGATATCAAATCAATCAGTCAAATATAACATCTTCTCTCAAGCAGTAAAAAAGGTTTCTGTACTCACTAAGAATCTATGACGCACTAGATGAACATCCTCGAACGTGCGTTCAATTGGCCTATACAGTTGGAGTCTGCATGATATTCAAACTGAATTAGCGATGGAGTCCTTCACATTCTCCCCCAACGACCTCCTCAACTG
The DNA here is from genome assembly GCA_004369135.1 of Dendrothele bispora CBS 962.96. NCBI lineage: Eukaryota > Fungi > Basidiomycota > Agaricomycetes > Agaricales > Dendrothele > Dendrothele bispora. Next base: position 63,899 of record ML179442.1, read on the forward strand.
CCAGATTCTAAACTCTTCCGGTACACCTACTTATGCGGTCCGAGGGCCTAAAAATGCCATAGGTCGTACTGATCAACACAAACTTCTAGTTTATAAGCTCAAAGAGAACAGTGCGGCCTATGAAAGTGACAGTGATTTGCTGGGAGAGGTTGAACAACACAGTATGAGCTCAGATATTGTAAAGATCCAGGGAAAGAAAGTGGAAGCCTTGCACTGGCAGGATAAATCAAGGTAAGTATGTGGATTTTATTCATTTTGATATTTTCTGAAGGATTGATGATCTCCAGTAAGTTGACATTTACGGGCACCTTGGATGGTAAAGTGTATCAATGGACCACAGAGGAGGATGGATCCTGCCTCAAGGTATGAAGATTGAATGAAGGAGATTTATCCACAATTAACAATGACATTGCAATTGGGTCTAGTTGAGAAGAGCATCAAAAGAGAAGTCCGAAATCGAGCCTGAAGAGGAAGAGGTCGCTTTCTTTCAACAGGGAAAACGTATTCAAACCACCGACGGTTCACAGTGGAAACAACCTGCTTTATGCGTTCATATCAAAGACATTAGCGTTCTCGATGACGTTGTCACAACTTTTGCATATTTCATGTTGGCAAAGATGGGTAGGGGCAAGATTGACAAACTTGGCGATGCTGCGTTGAACCTTGTTCAGGGAGCGGCTAAGGCAGTGGTATGGAGTGGCTGACATTGCTTCATCTCGGATCAACATGGCGAGCATATTACATGTTTTGAAGAGTTAGTTACGTTCTAAATAAGTAAGATCATATAGGAGTTGAGCCCCAAGACGATACATTGGTAGTTTAGATTGGGATGCTGTACATTGTCTCGTCACCGTTCCGTAGCATTACTGTGGATATTGACCATATAGAGGACTGTTAATTAAAGACCTGTATCATTTTCCTAAAAATTACCATCAGGGCTATCAATGCAGTGCGTCCCTTGATTCCCGCAATGTCATTGAGCGGACCGAACGAACATGTCCAGGCACGAACGGTGGAAGGAGGGCAATGAGGGGATGCCGTGGTGGGCTGAAAGAGTTGAGTTGACAATATATAGTTGACAGCGGCTTGAGGTTATTGACCTGAGATGCGTATCTAGCAACGGCTTGAGTCTAGTCGGGTACTTAATACATCAGAGAGTAAGTTCCGAGTAGAACGGATAACATGAAGATAACATGAAGATCGAAACACGGTTTCACAAGACCAAAAGAAAACGAAAACTACGAAAAAAGCACACAAGACATACCTGAACCGTTCTCTGTCAAAGACCGAGACTAATATCCTCCACGTCCACCACTCACGTCAAGCAATGTGCTAGACCAACAACCGGTATCATCTCGGTAGCGAAAGGGCCAACGAAGACCGTAAAACGCCGTCTTTTTCCGTTCGCCGACTACCTTCACATCTAGCGTGTGCTCTATGAGAGGGCTCGCTACTCCGAAAGCGAAGCGGCAGAGACCTCAACCTTCATCCCCCGACAGCCGAACCAACCTAAAGGGTAGACGTTCAAAACGCCAGCTCATGTAAACGAGTATTCTCTCTCTCTGAATCCTATACCACCAAACTCGCCCGCCTTGGCTCTATCCATACCCCGGGCTTGCACCTCTTGTACTATCAAAGTCACCAGCTCTCAGCTCCAGACTCCGACCCAACGCGTCCTTGGCCTGTATCCTGGCCAACTCACCCAACAACCTCGCACGTTCGCGGAGCAAAGCTACAGTCTGCGCTTGCGGGTCATCGGAGTCTGCGTTGACGTATCGTCGAGACGAAGGTGACCTTAGTGGGGGTTTGAGAATGGACAAATCCTCCTCTTCCTCTTCTTCCCCCATAGTCGCGGTTGAAGCTTCGGGTGGTCGGCTTCCTCGAGTCCGGGACTTGGAACCGGTCTTTGACTGGGGTACTGAGTGAGAAAAGGAAGACGAGGAAGATAATGAAGCGGGTAAAATTGGCTACATAGAGCGAAGGGGTTTTGAGTGTATGGACATAGGACCAAAAAAAAGGGTGACGTACATTTTTCACCGTGGTCCTGGCACTTTTCTCCTCCGTGTCCGTCTGGTAGCGATTACGTCCAGCAACAGCGCTGATTCCAGGTCCAACCCCACCACCAACCCCACCACCAACACTAACGCTCATACTACTCGTCGTCGTATCTCCACTCGCCCCGTCAGGATGAACCATCATCATCCTCCGTCTACTCGAACTGTCACTAAACTTTCGTACTTCCTCTTCCAAACTGATCTCTCGTATCCATCCACCGAGACGTGGTCTGAGTGGAGATTTCGTAGGAGACTCATGGTCGACGCTAGGACGCGGTTTACGAGGTGTGGAAGCGCGAGTGTTATCGTAGAGGTGATTAGAAAAGGACGAAGAACGGTCTTGGTCTTGACCTGAGGGTATGCGAGTCGGTGAAACGGCCTCTGGAACTCGTTGATTCGACGAACGAGAAAGAGGAAAGTGGGAGGGACAATCGCAAGTACCAGAAAACGACAGTGAGGGTACCTCGTGTATACACTTGGGTCTGGGTTGAGGTTGAGGAGACGTATGGGAACGAAACCGAGGAGGTGGAGTGGAATGAACAAGAGGCGAAAGATCAGAGTGAGGGGAATGCCGGGCAAAAGAAAGTAGCTCAAAATCTTCGGTAGGAGCTCTCGGCGTCCAATCACCTCTTTTCGTACTGGTCGTTGCCGTCCTGGGTGATGCATATGCCTCGTCTTCGGGAAGCGGTTTTTCTTGCGAGTCTAATAGTTTACATAAAAGCCTCGCAATTGTCCTGACTTCCTCCTCTCCTCCTTCTGCCAGTCTCTCTGGGTCAACCTTTGACAGTCCTACGTCTGCTTTGAGAACATCCGTCTCTAGAGTCCCAAGTACGAGTTTAGTGGTTTGGATTTGAGATATTTTCTTTGAAGACGAAGACGTGGATGTAAGACCAGTACTAGGTCCGTCAAGTCTAGGCAGTCGCATGTTGAGTAGTGACTCAACAATAGCGAGGAGGAGAGATGGGGTGAGCTCGTATAAGGATTCCAGGGCAAGAGGGATTTGAAGGGTGGCGAGAAGAATATTTAATCTGTGTATAAGGTGGAGTTCTTCCCTTTCGTATTCGATACGAACTGATTATGAGATAAAATAAATAACGGTAATAGCAGCACACACACCTGATAGAATGCTCTCTCATTCCTGAGCTCATTGTCGCCGTTTTTGCTACCCCTACCGTCGGGGTTGTTGAGAATTCAACCAACTATTACTTCGATCACATGACGTCAACGCTGCGATTGGCTGGCGCCCGACTGCACGACGCAGATCTCGTTAGTGCTTGTAACGTCTCCCAAGTCAGAAAATGGATGTGATGAAAGAGTGAAGTCTGGAGCGCTATGCCTCAGATGGCTGAGTGAAAATATGCCCATCATGAAGCCGTTGACAGACAAGGTCAAACAACTTGGCTAAGCGCGCAGGCGGCCAATGTCAGTGGCAATGGACTTACGACGGACACCCATCATTACGTCTCGTCCGTAACAGTAGAAATTTTTATAGATTATTACGGCTTACATCTTTTACTAGTAATTCTCTCTGATCATTTATAACGAAGCTATGAGGCAATGCAAAAGGGTTTTATATTTTCGAGAAAAAGGGGAATATCGTCGGCACGGATAACTCTAAGTTTCCGAGCTTGACTATAAGTTACAAGCAAGGGGAAGTATCAACAAATATGTGTTCCGATACAAAGATTGTCCAGCAAACTCTTAAATCACTAAAAGCGTCAAAGCAATATCTAGCAGTGGCAGTCTTATATATGATGGAGATACGGGCTATCACGGTGATATTCCATAACCATGAATTGACCATGCCCCGTATCTCCAATATACATAGGTACAGACATTTCAGAGATCGGCGCCGCCCGCCTCTATGTCCTTGAACGGGTTCTCCAGGCTCGTTTCATTTACATACATACCATGATCAAAGACACTCTCATTAGTGGACAATGACCGTTCGGACAGCGGCACCGTTATGGAAGTTGGCGAAGGATTTTCGGACTCCGCGTGTCTAACAGCGCTAGCAAATCGGAGAGACTGGCTTAAGCTCGACGGCTCCCCATTGATAGAATCTGGGTGGGCGGCGTTCTCTCGTATTACCCATAAAATGACGATAATTGGATATAAAGCCTTTGTGCCTTTTTCAGTGGACAACCTTTAAAACAGAACAGTGCCTAGATACTTACCGAAATATACGGCACAACAGAAAGGTATATTTGAACAGACCAGGATGAACCTTCAGCCATGATAATCAGAATGGTAAATGCGAGCTATTGGATGAATATCAAGACAAGTGTCCCTACACGTATGACTGGTAGAGAGGCTCACCCAAACAATACAATAAATCACGCCCGTTTCAGTTATAATAAGCAGAATCTCTTCTACTCGAGAATGTCCATTTTTTGAATTTAAATATCTCCTGACACATTGCCGATGTTTCCTGTGGATCGCAACTTGGTCAATCCTCTCCGCTTCTGGACATACTTTTCAACTTACCAGAACTTATATGCGACTAAGCTTGTTGCAAACACATTTGTAAAGAGTAGCGGGACACTCAAAGCCAATGCAAATTTGATCGAACATTCATATTCCGACGATTGAAGTATTCTCGAAGCCCAGATTCCGAAATCCGTGAACGTCCCGGCTTAAGAAGTTAGAGTGACTCGTTAGACCAAATCATAGGGGTGTTAGTAGGTGCTCACCACAACATGCCAGCATGCAGATAGTAAGTAAGATTTCTACCCCCCAATTCTGGGGGAACAAAACCCAGGCTCTCCACACAACAATGCCGTCACTTACTAGGAACTAAATAAGCCGGGTAAGTTCAAGGTTTACAAGAACTTTTTATTTCACTTACGTTCAGTCTCGGAAAAAAACAGGCAGATACCCGTATTTTCCCCAGCAGTTTCTCATGCACAGACATGTCCAATCCGAGATTTGGGATATAATTTAAGATGTATCCCATTGAGAGAGCCAGATCAGATGTCGTGATAACGAATACAAATATCATGAGCGAAAGCAAAGCTCCAGAAGCTTTTGAATGGAAACCCCGATACCTAGTCGACCCCGTTTTTGTTAGAGAAATCAACAGAACGATCCAAATGGATTGTACTCACAATAGCAGGGAGATGGCTGTGATTGAAAGGGTCACGTACACACCATAAAGCGCAAAGTTGATTGCCACCATTGTCAATATCACATGAAGACATACTTTCCGAGCTGAGAAATGTAGCCCTAGATATGAAATATGAGTTGAGATGTCATCCATGGAGAAGTTTACTGCGACGATCGTGAGTTTTCGAATGGAACTTATACACGTTGAATTGGCTTACATTTTTTCCGCTGTCTGACGAAGTAGTAAGTAGTACTAGAAAGCTATTCATGTAAGTATAAGTGTTGTATGCATAGGGATACATCTGCTTCTTTCACTTGTCAAAATGACAAGTAGTATCAAATGATTCTTCGTGTAAGTATCAATTTACCACTCCTGGCTACTATTTCTTAATACGTGTTTATTATATTGCTATACAGAAGGTGATGTGATCACTAACAATGATGTCGTCCTGATATACTCTTTTTTTAGTCGCGTTGCTGTGCCAGAGATGTTGCGTTTTCCACAGCTCACTGGAGAGTTGTAATGTTGTCAGTGGCGCCCTCATGATCTTCGTACATCCCGATCCCACGTAGATACCATACTATTTTCTTCCCTTCATGTGTATCAGAAGGTTCTGATACGTAGCTACGAAAAATGCTGGAAGCTTGAGATAGTGGCAGGTCTTTAGATTCGAAGCTTGTTTACTATTGTGACTACAGCCCTAGAAAATACGAATTCCTGAACTTAAGACGCAGAGCACCATGCAAGTAAATGAAAGGGGTAACAGTTAAAATTTCGGTGAGAACACAGACTCCCACTTCTGTAAGTTTTCAGGAAGATGACTCAATACTCAGTACCATGCTGATTCTTTTTGGCCTTTTTCTGGATCTCCCAACCATGTACAATAAATTACACGATCAAATCATCAACTAGCAAGATAATAAATACATCCAGTCAAAATGAAGGTTTTCGGAGTTAAGGTATCTTCCAACCCCGCCCCAAGTTATTGCAGGTCCTTCGACATCAAGTTGAGGGACTACACGGGCTTTGGGGTATAGAATGACTGCTTTAATTCTTCCTGAATCGAGAGAGGAATCCAGAGGGGTTGGTCATCATAGGGTAACTAGATGAAGGGTCTGCCACTTTTCGGCGACCAAAGCAGACCGTGCAACCCGCGAAGAGAGTCAAGAGAAGGGCGACAAAAGTCAACCAGAACCCTTTCATAACGTCAATCGGTCAAGTCAGCCAATAAAAAATTAGAGAGAAGCATACCTGGAGCTGTATTAACATCTACATCGATGGAACCAATATCGTTGGACTTATGATGAACTTCAGCATAAAAAGCAATGTCGATGAGGAATGCCAGGAGGGTCAAAAACGCCGCTAGGAAAGATGTCATTGACGCTGCCAGGAGTACAGTGAGGTGGGATGAGAAGGAGAGACAAAAGGCTACGAATGTTGCGGCGGCGGCTATTGATCAGATAAGGAGAGCAAAAGCGTGAGTTATTCATGCAAGCAAGCTCTGGATGAACGAGGCAAGAAATAAGTGAACTGACCAACAGGGTGAACAGCCAACCCCCTCGTCCAGCTCGATCCAATTACCGTGCCGGTGGCCACGTCCGCAAATTCGTATCCATGCCCTAGGTTGAGACAAGCAGCGTTGTCACCCAAGTCAACTACACATATGCCCCTGTTTTCAGTAAGAATTCTTTAGATACGCTCAAATAATGCAGAATGAGAAGTCCTTGTCTTACCAGATGCCCAGCTATTGGTAATAGGTAAAATGTGTTTTTGTTAGAACAGAAGTTCGCCTATCCACAGAAAAGTCTACAAACGACCTACGTGAGTGCTGGCTACGGTAACTCTGCCACCGTTGTAATTGATGCGAACGATGTCCAACGAATGGATTGTCGGCACTGAGATAGAGGTAATGAAGCTAAGGACAAAGGCCACAAAGAGAAAGATTATTCCTGGAATGAAGAATTTACGGGACATTGTGGGCTAGTGGCTCAGGGAAAGGTCTGCAAGTACAACTAAGTCTGCAGTCGGGGGGAAGACAAGTGGGGATGCATGGTTTTCGGAACAATATCCCTTTATATCTCTCTGTGACTCAATGTTAGATTCATGTCATAGCAAAGACCTGGAAATAACGATACCAGCGCTTGTTTTTGTGGTTCAGTATACATAGTTGATGATTCTTATCGGATCTCACTATGTGTAACTGATACTATCACTGCGCTCCTATCGAGACACGAGCCGACGTGAGGCAATGTGGTTACCTCTCATCTTCATAAGAGATGATTATCGTGGTTACTGCCTTTTTGATACCACAAGGGCGGTGATATGTGGGTTCAACACCATTCTTTGTATCAATCAATGACAATGATCTCAATTCATTGCACATAGGGAAACGCAAGGACCTGTAGAAAAGGCTCCGAGGTCACTGAGCCTGAATCAGAAGCGGTCTGATGAGATGTCCGAATACATTCAAATACAGGTACCCTGCCATATCCTTTGCTCAGGCCACCGTTTCTAGAGCGGGTCATCAGCACGGCCAGTCGAAATCGCCACTAAAAGAATGGGAGCTCTTTTCAAGCCAAATTAATCGACTTCAACAGACCCAGACCTGTTAATGACTTAGAGTTTGATGACCCAACTCAATAGAAAAAGCAAGAATGAATGGAACATTAAACGCCAGGTCAGGCCCAAATTGCTCACGAAATTTCACAGCGTCTAAAAGATGTCACTCATTGATGAGAATCGAGTATTGAACCACCGGTTCCTAAACTCAATGTCCACGCATAGCGGTCCTTAATCTTCCTTAATCCACGCGGGGCCTTCAAGTCCAATCACTATTGTTCTTAAATGCCGAGTCGTTCGGGAAAAGCATTGTGGTATACATATTCTATTGACGTGGTAGGTACATGCGAGACGATTCAACAAGTACGATATGGATGAAAAAGCCTGCAGATCATTTCAATTTTGTACTCTAAAATAAGAAATCCTTGAGTTCCCAAAGACCTTCATATATTTGATCGCGCCCACTTTACATAAATGAGATGATAGCTCAACGCAAATCTTTCCTGAGCATGATGATACTAACTGGTAACCGGTACTTGACATATGCTACATACTCAAAGTAAGTAAGTATCAGATTCACAGTTGAAAATCAAATCATCAAACTGCGGAATACGAAAAGAATATTGAACTAACATGAATTGATCAAAGATACTAAGAAAAAGTACACACAAGTAAGTATCTCAGGGAATCCATAATTCTTTCAATTAATCAAAAGTTCTGGGCTATCGCGAGTCATTAGGAGGATCTATGTCATCAGCAATGAGAGGCGATAATGTTAGCCACTACACCATGATGGAGTCATTAGCAGTAGTGCTTCATGGTTTTGTCCTCAGTCTGTCGATTGCGGAGATCGGGTTATGAGTACCTTCCGTCCTTGTATATAACAACTATGAAGGAACGTGGGCCACCGTAGGCGTGGCAGGGATGAGGCCAGTTATTATGAGAGCCATTGGTGAGGCCAAGGAAATCGAAGCCTTCCCGTCCAAACACAACCAAGTGACGGAGATGAGCAATCACCCCTGTTTATATTCCACCATTCTTGTGGGACGACAATCCGAATAATTCGTCCGTCTGCTTTCAACCCGGTCACTCTTTTGGTCCTAATGTTCGATAGTTCGTTGACTTGGCCCAGGGTGAACATATGACTTGCAATGTGCATACACAGGCGAGGAATCGTATTAATATTGGGATTGAATTGGTGCTCTGCAAGTAATTCTTTCGTTGCTTTCATGTATTACTAGCTATGGTGAGTTAGCTGCAGTCGAACTTGGAGGATGTTGACTGTGCAGAGTGCCCGGCCCGTGCTCGAGTCTCAAAGCGTAAAGCACGTTATCAAAGTAGCGTAAGCAACTCAACCTTGCATTCGTACTGTGCAGCTGGGACTCGAGGGGTACTTCCTATTTCAATGCAAGATCGGACCATAATCGATAATCATGTATGACATGCACAACTGCGCTCAGGTCTTGGAGTGATTGGCGACACAAGTCCGTTGGGTACACTAGGGCCGCAAAACGTACGATTATTTTTCCTCGCGTCATTACTGTATTTGTAATTTTTCTCGTTGATGAAGCGTCCCACCGAGTCAAGTTTACTTATAAAACACCCCTGATCCTAGACGCATTAACCGAACTCGTCCCCACATCCTTCCAAATCACCTAAGACTCCCTCCGTGTGTCTACATGTCAAACAATCTTCAACGGTATAAAAATCAGAATGATCCCAGCGTCCTCAACCCTCGCACAACCTCCTATGAATTTTTTGGTCCTATCGGTGCTCTAGTTATCATCTTTACCGTGCCTATCATCATATACAGTCTACATTTTGGATGTTCCGAAGAGACTGGTGGTTGCCCACCAGTAGGTTGGCTCTCTGCATTGACCGAGATATCTCAAGTTCTGTCGACTCGAGGATGGTGGGAAACGCTTGTGCAGAGGTTATGGGACGCAGAAGTGATGAAATACTATTCATCATGGTATTTGTTTTGTGTCATTGCTTGGGCTATACTACCTGGGGCAACCATCGAAGGGAAGCCCTTGAGGAACGGGGAAGTGAAGAAATACACGGCAAATGGTGAGTCTATCAAAACTCGTAGACTATGGTTCGAGACGTGTTCATAGAGACGATTTTCTTTTCTCCTCTTGGCAGCTTTCTCGACATTTCTACTCGCTCTCGGCATCGTTTGCGGATACATATCTCGCTTTGGCCCCGGGTCTTTCACGTTCTTGTATGAGAAATGGGTTGGGTTTGTCACAGCGTCTATCATCATGGCCTTCCTCCAAGCTTTTATAGTCTACCTCATGTCATTCCGAAAAGGAGCGCTGTTAGCTCTCGGAGGGAATACTGGCAATCCTATTTATGATGCAAGTATCGGTACTACTAAATCTTCTTTCTTTCCTTCCTTCATTCTTTCTTTTCCCTCTGTCCTTCACCATCGGTATGCTTTACTACAAACGAACTAACCGTCTACATGTAGTTCTTCATCGGCCGCGAACTCAATCCATCTATCGGCTCCTTCGACATCAAATCTTTCAACGAACTTCGTCCCAGCATGATACTATGGGCCCTCATCGACATCTCAATGGCATGCGAGCAAGCTGTACGAAGAGGAGGATGGGAGAACGTCACTAACTCCATGTGGCTGGTTTTGATTGGACATATCGGGTATATCACTGATGCGTTGTATAACGAGGTGGGTGTGTTGCAATTCATTTTTCGCTCTCGAGGTCTTTTTTTGTGCTAAAACTGGTTTTGTTTCCTTTTTATATTCTTCACAGCCCGCTTTATTCACAACGATGGACATCATCTCAGATGGCTTTGGATATATGCTATCCATAGGCGTCTTATCATGGATCCCCTTCACCTTCTCCCTCCAAGCCAGATATCTCGTCTTCAACCAACTCGAACTGGGATGGTTCGCTTCCACAGGGATTTTCCTACTAAATGCTACCGGTTATTGGATTTTCAGAGACTCAAATAACGAGAAGAACAATTTCAGAAATGGAAGGAATCCAAAGAGTAAGTCGGAGTGTGTTTCTCTCCAGACATGGTCGATTAATGTCTTTTTCTTTGAATCATAGACTTGAAATACATGAGGTCTAGCTCTGGATCAAAACTCATCACATCAGGATGGTGGGGTCTCTCTCGACATCCTAATTACATGTATGTCAACCGTCTCCCTACACTCTCCCTTATTAACTCATCCTATTTCTTCCCCTCTACCCAACCCCCAACCAACCTAACTGTCTATAGGGGCGATCTCTTCATGGCCTTATCCTGGTCCCTACCTACCGGATTCCAAACACCTATCACATACTTTTATCTGCTCTACTTCTCGATCCTCCTCATCCATAGGCAGATTCGTGATGACGAGCATTGTGCAAAAAAGTACGTATATTATCTACAGTCTGAGACCTTTTCCGCATTATTACCGTTCTGACATCGCTCATGCTTTTTCTAAACATGATTAGATACGGTGATGATTGGGAGAAGTATAAAAGGATGGTTCCGTACAGGATTTTCCCTTATGTCTACTAAATGACGTTGCGTACGGACTTATGTATAGTACCACCTGAAAGCTTGTTCGAAGATTTCAAGGCGTTGAATCGAGAAGTGTTAGATATTGATTTACACACATAATGCAGTAGTGACAGAAACTTCACATACCGCAGAAAAAAAAAAAAAAGAAAACCTACAAGTACAGTAACATACACGTACTACCCTTCAAAACTCGCCCAATAACCCATGACATGCCTGATACAGCCTCCCAGACTGGCCCGAGGGGATTCATTGACTGAGCTTCAAACTCTGGACCCTCTCTCTTTCAAAGTTCCTCAGCAAATTACAGCTCCAGATTGAGCTTCTTCCGCATTAATCCATATACCACCCTCAGAATCAAGAAGAACAAAGATTCCGTCAGATCCAAAAAAGACTCGAGAAGTAAGGAAAGAAAGCCATTAAATCTTGTCCACACTCTTTCGGTGACGTCAACCTATTCCAAACGTTTTCGCATGAGGATTTGGTTCTTTTCAGGAAAACATGAACACATCGGAAAGAGCACATGGCATGTATGAAAATAGCTGTAACAACCCGAGTTTGATTCAAATAATTGCCGAACCTTTAGGTTTGGCTCCTTACACGAAGTTCTGGGGGAAGTTGGCACTAAACTATTCTCACGAGTACCATATATAGTAGCCACTACTAAATTTATCTATTTCCGTTAGGACCGGACCGGACCTTTGACTCAGCAATTTGTCACACAAACAATGCCCCCTTCCATCACTTTCCTTCCACCTTCGATAGCCCCCTCCATCCCGTGTAGTTCCTTTTGTTGAACGTTTGGCTCCTTACAAAACTGTTCGTGGCAGGTTGGTTTTGTCCAATTCTCATGGGGTAC
>ML179442.1:76035-93167 GCA_004369135.1 Dendrothele bispora CBS 962.96
AGAGAGAAAGAAAAAAAAGGGAAAAGAAAAGAACAAAGCAAAAAGTTCTAAAGAGGAAGGAGAAGGGAGTAGAACAGAAAAGTGGATTGCGGAAAATAAAAGAAAGAGACGCTACACACGAGTTTTATTAACGATACCTACTACCGTCAGGTAATTTCAAACTTGTCGACGGTAAGTCGGTTGGAGATAAGTAGAACATATCGAGACCGTGGAGCCCAGGAGGATTTACGTAACAAGTGAGGCGGCCGCACTCAAAGAGGCACCAAAGATTAGCGACAACACGTAAATTATAAAACGCACGTCCCACAAAATTACGTTTGATTCTTTCTAGAACATACGCCGTACCTGAACTTTCTTCCCCTGTGAATAAAGGTCATGTGGTGCCAAGCAAGGTGAAAAAACAATGTAAGTAAATGGTTGACTAATCCTACGGATGTCTGTCCAACCTACTACACCTGTAAATACGACCGACCAGACAGACGGCCCCGTGCTTATTATGACATACTACCTAGTGGTAAGGTGGGCCTGGAAGGGTGTATGGAGTTTAAATAGCCACTAGTTTTCACTCGTCGTCGTTGTAAGGGCTTATGGTGTAATAGAACTATGGAAAGGGTTTCACACAGCGATGATCCTTGCTCGGGATCTAAGAACCGACTCTATGTTCCTGCTCCAGACTTAGGAACACTCAAAAGACGCTCAAAGTACGTCGTTCGTCCGGTAAATGTATGTATGTCACCTATAGCGCAGGAAACTTCGTGAAGCCTGGTACCGGCAATGCCCACGCCAAGACTGGGGGGGTCACAAACTTACCCGTAAGTTGCGTAAACCCGCTTTGTAGGTAGAGCATAGTTGAAGTCCTCCTTGTCTGTAAACGACACGAACACTCAACTGGGCAGTAGAACCAAGGTCAGACATAAAATTTGTAGAGATACGTGTCACCATAGACCTCAAGGATCAGAAGGACACATACAACCTCCACGCACGTGCAACAGTGTGGAGTTAACAGAAACGAGTGTCTCTACTAATGTCTTTAGGTCGTATTTAGTGACCCATACCGGAGGCTCCAGAAACTAGGCAACCCGTTCTTGTAGCTTGTGTGACCGCTCGGGCCTCTCAACCAAACGTGCTTTGGAGTAGGAAGAAATGGACAAGCGAAGACCCCTCTGTGACGACTGCCCTTCTTCGACTCCCTCTGTATGAAATCAAAGAAGGGTCCACTCAAAGAAGTACCGAGAGACGATAGTGTCGCTCTATTTGAAGCAGGTTTGTCCATAGACCGCAGTTCCTCTGAAATACCACCAGTTGGGTCGTTGGTTCCCTTAGTACTAGAACCCGTCTTCCAAAGAGGTAAAGGAGGCAAAGATAGTTGTTAACTATTTTGACTGTAAATAAAGAATCACTGCCACAGGATTTGGGTTCACCACAAGCAAAACCCAGACCGCTTTAGATGTGCCAAGAGCTTGTTAAGAGACTGGAGCAACTGCTAAGTGAAACGTAACCGGTTGCAGCTGGGTTGAACCTATTCCTGCTTGCGCATAACGATAAACATTTTTACGCGCTAGGCGTGTTCAACTGTTTTCTTGACCTCTCAGCCTAATTTCTACGATAATTCTTCCGCAACTCACGCTCTGTACAGGGGAGAATATAGAAACTCCAACTCCTATAGGGGCACGCATGGCGAAGCAAACTAAAGGGGCTCCTGAAATATGATTCATTATTAGAAGACGTCATATGACAATTGCCCTTCTTCTAACTTTAGCGACAGTTCGTCTAGCACAGACCCAGTTTAAACTGCGGGTCACCCTGACAACGATTAGGCCTTAGTAACTTCAACATGATGTTCATGTCTCTATATCTTCGAAACTGGTGTTTTCGCTCCGACATCAATGAAACTGAACCTTCCACGTGAAAATGAATCTAGTTGTGCAACATCTGTAACATACGAAAACCACCTGGTTGAGATGAACATAAACATGCTTCCTATTATCTTCATGTGTGAAACCTAGATTGGACAGTCCTTGGCAATATGATGTCCTTTGAACGACAGTTTAATTTCTCTACTATTTCTATAGGTTAGGTCGCAAAATGCGACGTCTGCGGTCACGATTTAGGGATTTTTGTGAAGGAAGAAAAAGGTAGTCGAAGTAACCTAGTGGCGTGAGCAGCTGGTGCGGAACGAACTCATGGTTATGAACCAGTATTAGGACTTAACAGACCTACGCTACACGTTACCATTATGCTCATGCTAGGAACTTACGTCTGGCTTAGCGAAGGACCTGGTTCGACAGACAGAGAAGCAGTTCTAACCGTCAACGAAGTAGCTCTTCTTACTAGAAGAACAGGCGTTCTTCTCGTGCGCGTTAACGCTCTTCGACCTAAACAGGAACCCTTTCTGACCCTGACTATGAGACGTAGACTACCAGTTCACATGGAAGATCTCGTCTCTGACGTCCAAAGTCGACGCCTCTCGATTAGTCCCGTACATTTAATAGCCTTTTGTTCTCACTGTGTGGACCCGGCTGAGCTGTCGTCGGGTATAAAGAAGCAGCCTGGATCGTGGTCACTACAGGTTTAAGAGCGCGTTTCAGGGCAGGTTCTGTTTACCAAGGACTGGTTGTAAACACTATCGAAAGGCGTCTGCGAACGCTCTCTACAAGTACTACAGAACCGGTAGTTGACACGCTGCAATACTCTTACCTCGTGTATCGGTTACTATTCTGAATGAGAACTAACAAGGAAGCTCAAAATCCCGCGCATCATTTCGGTTGTTGTGCCATGATTTCGTCTACAACTATGTTTAGGTGACGGTACTGTTTTCATGTGAGTGCTAAATGGTCTTGGTGATGCTGGTGTCTATGGGTTCCTAAATGGTCGGAGCTGTACCTTGCTTTAAGGAAAGTTCTAGCCGCACTGGGATATGAAACGCTATTGCAGCTACCGAAGTTAGAGAGGAGCGCACCCGGTGCGGAGTGGACCAAGAACGTCTAAACGCAGAAGGCGCAGTAGGAGGCCAAGGTCTAATGTTACAAGGTCCAAGGAGAGGTTTCTGTGTCGACGGTAGAGTTCGGAGCAGGTTGTCCAATTGTAGTTCAAGTTGTACAGGACATCGCTCTAACGAACCGAGTAACGCCGTCGTTTGTTAGGACGTGATCGCGAAGAAGCGCACCGGTGTCGATTCTAATGCTGTCTCCATAAGTGATGGCGTCAGTAGTCTGGATACCACGAGCTGTTGGTGCGGCGCTGTTCAGAACATTTTATCTTACCAAAGACGCTCCTTCGGTTGTTATGAAGTGAGACCCGTTCCTTCACAAGAAGTCGTCTGCGCCGTGCATATCAGTAGTCAGGCAACTCGAGGTAGCAGAGGACTATGTCACACATCTCGCCTCTGAACGACCGGTTTAGTTCCGCCGCATGAGCAAAGCTGCATCGGAACTCAGTTTGCCCTCAGTCATATTTGACATCTAGTGTTTATTCAGATGTATGGTTCATTTTCGGAACGTGCTCTATTTTATGCTAGTAGTGCTGTTTTTACTGCTCTCGGTACATCCCGTCCCTATGTTAGTATTACTAGTACGGAGGTTTACGAGCTTGTTTAACTATGTTTTTCAGTATGTCGCGCTCTCCGTCTGGTGGTAGTTACATGCTTTACAGGACTGACTTCGCTAACTACTGGACAGGCTGAACTCAGCTTAGTTTCTTAACGTACCCACGAACCTACTGGCGTCTTTTGACGGTAAGTACATTCAACATCCTCCGAGCAACACTGTGCTGCTACTAGTATATCATCTTCTCTATTGTATCGCGTTATCACATGCGTTGGAGATGAGGACGTATTGGGCCGTTCATTTGCCTATCTGAGAACTGTAGGCTTCGCACAACTAGTAACTTCCATGAGGTTTAAACCTCTATTTAACCGCAATAGCAGACCTAGGGCTGACAATTCTCATCTTCTTCGCGCATATGTCGGTATACCGCGGTTGGGCGTCGTGCCCGTATCACGTATATACGAGCGGACCGTTAACTCGGACTTGATCTTCCCTCTAGAAGACGAAATTAGCGTCATCAAAAGAAAGGTGAAGGGCTCCGACGGAAACGACCAAGTCTAAGAACGAGCGAAAGCTACTGACGGCTCTCTGGGACTTCTAGCATCATACATGGAACGAAGCGCTACCTCCGCAATAGGTAACGTTAATAGGTTAGACGTATTGCATCTACACGTTGATTTGTTCTGTCCACTAGTTATACTTACTGAAGATAACTTCTTGTTTTCGTGCGTGGAAACAAGCAACGTTCCTAGTGTCAGGAGGGTTCTTCTTGTGGGAAGGGGCCACGTTTTTCGGGGAGCTTATAGCTATAGCGACAACCGGGCAGGTTGCGACGTTTTTGTAGTAGATCCTGCTGCTGCGAGAAAGCCCGCATTTGTCGAGCTCGTTCCCGGATCTCACTAGCGTATTTCCTATCGAGTTGCGTTATACTGATTAGTGAATGATAAGACCGGGAAACTGGCGGCGAGTCTGGTGAACGGTGTCAACGTAGGGGTAGAGCGTATAAACGGTTCAGCCATAGCTCTCGTGTCTGCGCTTCATGGACGCGTATGGTAAGAAGCAGTTTCCCTCTGCGCTTATCCTACAACAAAGCTTATCTGTGCGACCAGACTTCGGTTCCCTAAACTCGCGTTATACGTTACCTTGGCGCTCCGGTGCCCATTCTATAACATGGCGTTTTCTGGAACCAGAGAAAGTTCGTCTCTGACGTTCTTCCACCAGAAAGGGACTTTTACTTTGCCAGAAGAGTCTTGTTAAAGCTGAACTTCGGTACTGCTTGAATGTCTTCGATGCGCTGGCTACTAGTACCACTCGAATAATCTGACATAGGCTCACCAGTCGAGGAAGTCCTGTTGGAAAAGTAAGGTAGGATGTCTACGAGACAGGTAAAGCTGTGTAGGTCTTCAGCAATATACCGGACAAAAGAGACTTCTCAGGTGCTGATGTCGGACTCATTACTGCAGTAGCGGGAAGTCGTTGCTTAACAGCAGCAGTCTTCTTGTTCGGCTGCGTAGAACTTGACTTGGACAAAGCCCTGAGTCGTTCATAAAGAGTTATGCGAAGTGCGTCCGTATCCGTCGACTCTGTGCACCTATCAAGACAGGTTAGCACATCTCACCCAATCACTATTAGGGCTATCGCCATATTCGACACTTGTCAAACCGCCACCAATCTGAAAGAGGTACTCTGTCCATCCGCTACTATCTCATCCACGATGTTTATACAGTCGCTTCTTGATTACGGGCCATCACTTATAATGTATGGACTCCCACTGCTCGCTGTTTCGTAAGTATCAGTGTGACCAGTATGTCTGCTGAGCCATTTTTAAATACGGTTTTAAAAAAAAGCTCGATCGTTAAGTCGAAACGCATGAAGTCTCTGGAAAAACTACTCAAGAACTCACTCGACACCCACTCCTTCCTCGGAGCTCTAAACTCGGGTTCACAAGCATCCACACAGAACTCAAACGATTCGAAATATTGCACGAGCCGAATCAGCATGAAGGACATTTCGTTGTATGCGAACTAGAGGAACAAAAAAAAACACCGGTGAGTACTCAGCGCTCTCTCATTCCTTGTATACCACTGGGACCACCACCGTCTCTCCACAGTCGAGAGAAAAGAGAAAGAGAACACGGGACGGTTACAAAGAAACCCCCCGAAAAAAAAAGAAAAACACAAAACAAAAAACCACAACCCACCTGTTGCCCCAAACAAATCCTCGGACCCGCATTAAACGGTAAAAAGATAAACGGGTTCTTCCCCACGTACTCTTTCAATCTATGATCCAAAAACCTATTGGGGTCGAACTCTTCCGCGTCAGGTCCCCAGAGATCGGGTCGGCGGTGCATCATGAAGACGGAGTAGGCGGTTCTTGTTGAGAGGCAGGGAGGGAGGGAGAAGGAAGGAAGGAGACGAAGGGAAAAAGCGGTTAGTTGTTTTCTCGTTTATTGGATGCTTGAAGGATATGTTATGTGTAACAAACTCACTTAGTCCCAGCAGGCACATACAAAGGCTCCTTCGTCGGGTCCGGAGAGGGCCAAGTCGTTTCACGTATTGATTCCCGAATGTTGAAAGGTCTAAACAAAGAATACCGCCGAGTCAGTATGACGAGGCAAGAAAAAAAAAGGGTGTCAAGGGTTTGTGCTCATTGCTTTGAAAGGGAAACAAAACGAAAAAGAAACCAGAAAGGAAAACTGAAACCACACTCACACAACAGGAAACAACCTCAACGTCTCGTTAATCACAGCTCTCAAATACTTGCACTCTTTCACTTGTTCATACACAAGAGGCTTTTTCGTGTCCGAACCTATCGTCCTCAAAATCTCTTCCCTCAAGCTCTTGTACGCCTCTGGATGTTTCGCTAATGAATAGATGACGAAAGAGAGCGTGGCAGCGGTGGTGTCTCTGCCAGCGATCATGATGTTTAGAGCTTCATCTCGGAGGACGGTTGGGTCTGTTATACCGAGTGCGTAGGGAGAAAAGAAGGGCGAGAGCGGGTAGGAGTTAGTATTAAGCGTTTAACGGATGCGAGAAGAGTCATTGGGGGAGAAAGAGGGGTAGAGGTAGGGCGATGCAGATAAAAGAAAAGTGCTTGGGTCTAGAGAATACGAAAAAACCCACTCACCATCCGTCATCTCAACCAAATGATCCAAAAGCGTCTCGCCTTCCTCTTCTTTCGTTTTTTCCTCCCTTCCCTTTTTCTCCTTCTTCCTTTCTAAAGCCTCTCTAACAATCCTCTCTACCCACCCACCAACCACGTCCATCGGTTCCTTCGTCTTGTCCTTCCACATCTCCATTAGAGGCCATACCAATGGACCGAGCCTCTCTCGATCTGAAATGACTTCTTGAGAAAGGAGGAAGGAGGTGGTGAACTTTTGTGCATTGGTGGTTTTGTTCGCGGTAGTGGTTGGGAGGATTGAGGAGGAAGTAAAAGGAGAGGACGAAGAGGGAGAAGGAGCGGTGGGAACGTAATAAGGGTACGGAAGACCGTCTTCGAGACAATGAAAACAGGTACCGAAGAGGAATTCGGTAGCTGCGTCGAGCGTGAATCGGCCCATTAGGTCCTAGGAAAGATTAAGCAAAAGAAAAGAATGGTTAGTAGGTCTTTCAAGGTAGACAGACTGGGCGCACCTGGAAATCGACGGGATACCCTTCTTCCAACCTCTTCTTCATCTGTTGGATACATATCAGAGCATGTCTATCAAACAGCTCGAAATGGGTGATTCGGTCTCGGGTGAAGAAAGGTCTAGTCATCGAGCGGTGTAATTTCCACATGTCACCTGTAGAGTAGTAGAATTACCAAAAAGCAGACGTGTCAGAGGTAAAGAGAAGGCATTGGAGGTAAGGTTGAGGAGAGGAAGAATCGAGTCCACTCTGTAGAACGCACCATCGGAATTGAACACGCCAACACCCAAAACGGACCCCATAGCCTGCTGGAACCTCTCTCCCTTGACGTAGTTCCCAAAGTCAGTCGCAAAGATACGTTGAATATGCTCTGGGTTCGAGGTGAACAAGAGATCGGTTCACAACATGCGCATATTGAACGCAGGGCCCAGTTTCGCTGTGAGCTCGTAGAGGCCGTCGTCTTCATGAGAGGACAAAATGAGCATTCTTTTCTCGCTTTGCAAATAAAAGCAAAAGAAAGTCGCAGAAAACACACCAGGATACCCCTCTTTCGCATTCTTCGTCATCATCTCTATGATATCCACATTTCCGAGCCAACCACCAAACTTGGGACCTTTGGCTCTCGGCATAAGTCGGGCACCCGAAGCCCTTGCACGTCCAGCTTTGTACCATTCGTTGTACAAGATCCTTAGAACGAGACAAGTAGAAAGAGAAACAAAGAGAGCGCGGGCGAGATGACGTATTTGTCAGAGTATCCAGAACCGAGGAAGGGAAACAACACAGCCACCTGCGTGAGTCAAGCCTGGCCTCGTAAATAAGTCATCCGTCTACTTTCATTCCAGTCACGACTCACTCAGTTGTTGGTCCTGGTATTCGATAGTTCATTTACTTGGCCCGGGGTCAACATATGACTTACAATATGCATACACAGGCGAGGAATTGTAATCGTATTAATATTTGGGATTGAATCAGTGCTCTGCACAAGTAATTCCTTCGTTGCTTTCGTGTATTACTAGATATGGTGTGTTCACGGCAGTCAAACTTAGAGATGTTGACTGTGAAGAGTCAAGACAGTGCGCGGCCCGTCCTCGAGTCTCGAAGCGCAAAGGTAAGCAACTCAACTTTGCATTTGTACTTACTGTGCAGCAGCACAGCAGCTGGGACTCAAGGGGCACTTCCTAGTATTTCAATGCAAGATTGGACCATAATTGATAATCATGTATGACATGCACAACTACGCACAGGTCTTGGAATGATTGGCGACACAACTCTGTCCACGAGGGCCCCAAAACGTGCGATTATAACCCATTTTTTTCTTGCGTGATTACTATTTCTCTCGCGTTGATGAAGACGGTCGGGCCACCGAGTCAGATTTACTTATAAAACACCCATGATCCTAGATGCATTAACCGAATTCATCGCCACATCCTCCCAAATCTCCTAAGACTCCTTCGTGTCTACATGTCAAACAATCCTCAACGCACAAAAAAACAAAAACATACCACAAAACTAAAAACGCAAAAAACGACAGAAAAATCAATCAGTCAAACAAGGACGCAAAATACCAACCGTAACGCGCCCATCATAACATACAAACTAGACAGCGCAAAGAACCAAGAGGATGGTAGCTGAGCCAATACAATGACGCTGAAACTAACGCAAGCAAATCCGAAGCAAAAAAAACTCGGCCCCCCCCGATCGCGGCCATACCCACCACCCACTACATCAACGTCACGAGACCGAACCCAAACACAAAAGAGAGTCTCGAAACAGGATATCACAAGAAAACGAACAACCCGTCACACTTGGACCGGGGCAAGACTCGTGGATTCGATAATCCTTATTTCACAGACAAATTCTCCGTGTCGCAGATTCTGGATCCGAGTGGGACATGGTCAATATCTGGATTGATCGACAGATCCGTTTTCGAGGTGTTTTTGGATAGAGGTACTTTTAGTGGTACGACGACTTTCTTCCCGACAGAGCCCTTGAGTATGTTTGCCATTGGGACTGGAGATATGCCTCAAGGTGCAAAAGTTTCAGTAGCTGTATACGCCGTGGAAAGTGTGTGGGTATGATAAGCGTAAACTCAATACAGAAGGATAATTTCATAATGGACTCCATTTCTGAGAGCTGAGCACAGCAAATATCTGTTTCTACGGAGTACCAGCTATTGATTAGATTTAATTATCATCCCATTCACTGCACCAATGTCGCATAATAGTCGCCACCCTTGGTCGAAACGAAGCTTCATCCATCATCGTCTTGTGATTAGCACCCTCCACCAACGCAATATCCAATCTCTTCAACTTATCCCTTGACCAAAAGTTGACACATATATCCTCCTTGCGCTTTCCCGGGTAACTCGCCGGTATCCTTCCAAGAGGATCCTGATCCGCACGGACGAGCAAAACAGGGACGTTCTCCAGTACTGGCTCCTCGAAATGCGGTAACAATGTCTCGATGTGGTTCATTTGCGAATATGCTCTTCTTTTCGCTGGATCATCATAATCGGTCTTGTGCCGTTTTGGGATGAAGCCCTGACCGTTGTAACTGTCCAATAGGATAACACCCTTCACAGGTAGTCCCCGACGTACACGCTCTGCAGCGAGTAGCAGTGCGATATTTCCTCCAGAACTCCAACCTGCAATGAAGACGCTTGTTGAAGGCATCAAGGGAACGTAACACTCTACAAAACTTTGCCAAGAAGGGAAGGACTGGGATAATTCTTGTTCGTCCAAGGCTGGATTAGATATGCCGTAAACGTCACGATCCAAAGTTCCTAGTTCACCGTCTAACCCGAGAAACAGTAATCAGCCAATGTCAAAAGTAGAAACAGTTTCCAGCTTACGCACATTGAGGCCCAATCAATCCTTTGCCGTCATGGACAAACCACATCGGACCATTTCTCCTCTCCGTATCAGACTTGGCCTGGCGAATCTGAACGATGAGTCCATTCTGGAGGGACGCGTCCGATGTCGAAGTTTCCAAAGGCGTAAAGGACGGGAAACGATCTTGAATAATATCTGCAAGTCGCTCAATCGTCCTAGCTTGATAAAACTCTGTTACCGTGACATCACATCCCTTTCTTTTGAGAGCAGCCAAGAGCTTGATGCAACGAATCGAATCACCTCCAAGATTGAAGAAATCATCATGGACCGAAATATCGTCTTCTCTCCCTAGAAAGACAAGCCACATATCATGTAGCATTTGCTCTACAGGCGTCTTCGGTCCACGATCTGAATATCCAGACAAAAGCATCCTGGTCATTTCCTGGATTCTTCTGCCCGGTTCTGAGGCTAAAGACTTGAAATATCCAAGCAATCTTTTTCGATCTATTTTATAGGCATCGTTCAGCGGAATTGTTTGTAATACGAGCCATAAAGACGGAATTGCGTGACTCGGGAGCATGCGCTGACAGGATTGCCTAAGTGCTTTGACCAAGTCTTCGGAACTGGAGAGATCATCTCGTATGCATATTGGACTGCCAGGCTTCCCAATCGTTGAGCTGATGAATGCAGCCAAATGGAAGGCCCCATCCAGTTCTACTTGCTCCACACATGCTACAATGTCTCGCCCAGTCTCCAGGGTCAACACCGCTTCTACGTCATGCAGGTTGATAGCAAAGCGGGAAGCATTGCGTCCCAAATACTCGATAGTACCATCACTGTTCCAACGAGCAAGCTCTCCTGTCTTAAACATGCGTGCTTGGTCGGAAAGGTCGGGCTCCTGTGTTGAAGCGCAGAACGGATCAGGAAGGAAGACGGAATCCGTTTTGTCGGGTAAATTGAGGTAACCGCGAGCAACTTGGGCCCCAGCTATACATAGTTCGCCAAGAGCACCCATGGGGACAGGCCTCATATCACTATCAACGATATATGCCTTCATGCTTCCGATAGGACGACCGAGTACATCTGGATGGGGGGGAATGACGGTGCTGTGGTTTTTACTAATGCAGAGGACAGGAGACTCTGTGAAGCCGTATCTGGTTTATATAGACCGTATTAGCAGACAAGATTGAACATGAAGCCGATGGGTACTAACGCATTAATCAGACGAACTTTCAAGTTGTTTCTCCAACGTTCGCTGATGAGCCGTGGTAGCTTGTCTCCCGCAACAACGACAGTCTTGAGATATGGATGATCAATGTCGAGTTGGAGTTGTTGGGCAATGGCTGGAGGCATAGTGGCGTAGTCTGCCTTCGACCGATTTAGTAAACCAGAGATGTCCGAAAATATATCCTTCATATTTGCTAGGAGTAGCGTCTTTCCTTGAGATAGTGATAAGAACAAGTCGCCTAAGGCTTCCACAGATGACCAGGGACTGCAATGGAGCATATTTGATGCCTCGTGCAGAGGAAACACGGTCAATGCACTGAAGAAGCATTAGCATGTGTCTAAAACCGTTCTTGGTAATTGAAACTTACTTGTCTATATAAGAGACAATATTACCGTGCTCGACCATCACACCTGTTGCTTCGTTATCGGAGTCTCGCATAAATGTCACATAGCCCAATGAATTTGGACGAAGATCGGGTGTACTGGGAGCACTGGATTTTTGCCCGGTAGCGAGCTCAGATACGCAGTAAACCTCAGATGATAGAGTATTGGCCAGTCGGTCACTCGCTTTGGAGTCGCAAATTGAAAACGTTGACCGCGTCTGATAGATACAAGCCTCGAGAAGAGCCTGAGGCCATGCACAATTCAAGGGCACGAATGCACCGCCGGCCTTGAGGATCGCCAAAAATGCAACGACCACTTCAATACTGTTTTGATTTTGATCAAAGAACACAGGCACCATGCTTTCTGGTACAACTCCTTTGGTTTGCAATGAGTGTGCGACCTGGTTAGCTTTACAGACAAGTTCTTCGTAGGTAACAGCTGTTCCGTCGACATGTTGAATAGCTATGTTTCTGGCATTGCTGTTGGCGATGCCGTCAACCGAGTGATGGAAAAATGAGTAAGGAGAAGGACTGGAGCCTGTCCCAACACCTATATGACGAACATAGGTACTCTCTTGAGCAGTCATGAAGCTGGGTAAATCAAGCGGGGATGCTGGATGGTTAAGCGTTGCATCGAGGACCGAAAAAAGGTGATTTTTGAACCAGTCAACATCCGTTTCGGATAAAACTTTGGGGTCCCATCCAAAATGAAACTCCAGCTCTTGCTTCGGCCCATCTAGAGACGGAAATACGGTGACCGCAAATGGATAAGTCACTTCGACGGTGAGGCCATGTAAATTATCTCCGAGAAACTCGTCATATTTGTTTGCTTGAGATAGGCCAGGCAGATTCTCTACAGTGAGTATAACCTTGAGAATGTCGTACGGAACGGGGAAAGCACCGTTGATGATCTCATTTAAACCAAGGAACTGATGCGAGGATGAAGCGAGAAAATCGTTGTGCACGGTCTTGACAATGGAATTGAATGAAGAATCCCTGGTATAACGAACACGGCAGGGAATGGTCGAAGCGCAGTACCCGACAATATCCTCAATCCCTGCCACATTTGCGCTCCTTCCAGATGTGACAAAGGCGAAGAGTACATCATCAGAGTTCTGATGCAGCCCCAAAGTCACCGCCACGGCAGCACAGAGGAACGAAGATAGTGTAGTGCGATTGTCAGCACAAAAGGTCGCAAGTCTTTGGGCTACACAAAAAGAATGGATCACTGAACTGCTTGTTATCACTTTCGTCGAAAGATCCAGTTGAGAGGACTTCGGCCATGAAGGAAGGACAGCTCCGTCAAGCCTATTCTTCCAATACTGGATGGCCTTGGTACGCTCCTGGGAATGTATCCACTTCACAAAGTGCGGCATAATAGGGGAAAGGCCCTTCCAGCTCAAAGTTGGTTCACTAGAGCATGCGTGATATGCTTCGGCAAGATGTCGAAGAATGGTGAGTATAGAAAACCCGTCAAACTGAGCATGGTGGAGTTGGAGCACCAAAATGCTTGACTTCTCCGATTCAAAAAGAGCCAAGGAAGTAGGAACTCTACCAAGGGAAAATCCAATGGACGTCGAGGTAAGCCTCTCCACAGCGGTCTGCATCTCCGAGTCGTGTTCAAGATGATGATACAACCAGGGTAGGTCATAGTGACTGTCATTAAGCACAATTTCCACAACGTCATTATATGGTTCGGGTGCTACGATGAAGGCGGTACGCAGGATCGGGTGCCTGCTCGCAACTAGCCGCCAAGCTTTATGTAGCCTATCTTTGTCAAAAACTCCAGACTTCTTGAAAGCGTATTGCGCAAAGTAGCTCTATAAGCCATAAATGAATACAACTTGATCTCTGAGTCGTATTACATTGACACGTACCATCGGATTGGCAACGGCAAGTGAAACGAGCCCTGCTACTGAGCTTACAGATGGGTAAGCATCCTCGATTTCTACGTCTCGATATCCATAAGTCGCAAGCTCAATCATTACGAGACTTCGAAGACCTGGCGACATCATTTCGAAGGGTGTGTAATTTGGAGTTGACTTCCTGGTGGTCAATCGCTTCTCCAATAGACGACATTGTTGAGTGATTGTTGAGTGGCTTTGGAAATCGACTATACCTAACGAATATCCAGCAGCACGGCAGACGGCAGACACACGAATAGCAGAGATAGAATCACCGCCTAGAGCGAAGAAATCCATGTTTTCGTCGATGCTACTGGGAGGGATAGAAAGAGCAGATGACCAGGCTCTCTTTAGGATGTCCGAAGGGTCTGATGTCTCGGATGTCTCTGTTGGCAGGTCTGCAATGGGTAGAACCTCGGGAGAGGAAGGAGTGTTAGATTTACGTCGTCGAGCCGCTGATTCTTGAGCGATGCTTTCTAGTACTTTTCGGTCAACTTTGCCGTTTGAAGTGGTGGGCAAATTGGAAAGTGTGATGTATTCAGATGGAATCATGTAACTGGGGAGCTTAGAAGATAGCGATTGTCGAAGGTCGAGAGGATCTTTCCTTGACTCCTAATCGTGTTTCAGCCTCCAAAAATGATTATGGATTGAGTCGCACTCACCTTGAGAACTAGAAAAGCAACGAGTTCTTCACGATTATTGTAGGTGCTCTTGATCACACACACTGAATCAACAAAAGGGAACCTCGTAATGACGCTCTCGATCTCACTAATTTCCACTCGCTGTCCACGGATTTTGACTTGTGAATCAGATCTACCGTAATAGATTAAACGTCCATCAAGCAGCCAAGAACAGAGATCTCCGGTATTATACATCCTCGGACTTGCACTTGCATCTGCAAGCACAAAAGGATCTACACGATATACTTTGGCTGTGAGATCATAGCGGCCTAAATACCCTTTGGTGACCTGTGGACCACCTATCCAAAGTTGACCCATCGTACCAATTGGACACAGTTCGCCACGGGCATCGAGGATGTAGATACGGTTCCCGCCAAACGGACGCCCAAAGACAGGGAATTCGTCTTCGGGGCGCACCTCCCCAAAGACAGACATTACAGTTGCCTCGGTGGGAGCGCCTCCATTTCCGAAGAATATTTCCGGTTTACCGACATGTCTTTGAGTAGCATTATGAGACATGAACTTCCCTTGCACCGCAGATGTAAGTGCTTCGCCCGAGCTGTAGACTGTCTGCAATGTAAGACACTTCTCCAGCTCTACAAGTGAAAGCACCGTAGGGGTAGTCTCAAGAAATGTCACAGACATTGAATTGATGATGCCGGTAAGGTCGTTCAGCATTGTCAGCTTTGGAGCAATGCAGAGACATCCTCCTGACGTGAGAGTGAGAAAGACGTCCCAAACCGACTAGAACAATCCGTCAACTTCGTTGAAGGGAAGAGAAAGGATAGAAAAGATACGCACATAATCGAATGCGTAGTTGGAGAACAACAGTGTTCTCAATTGACTCCCCTGCTTTCGCAACCTCTGGTTTGAAGCCGGTCCATTGATGACAGAAGCAACAACAGAAGAATGTTGCACCATTACACCCTTGGGAACTCCAGTCGATCCCGAAGTGAACATGACATAGCATAGGTCCTCGCCACGAGAGGTATAAGATAATTGCGGTCTGATGAGATCTGCAGATGACGAGGCCAGAAAATCGTCCACGCTAATTATCGTCACCATTGGAAGACGTGCCGCGGCGATGGGAGCTAATGAACTAGTGGTGAGGCAGATAGCAGCCTGAGTCATCTCTTGAATTATACGGGTACGTTCTGGCGGGTGATCAATGTCAAGTGGGACATATGCAGCACCGGCTTTTAGCTAGCGACAACATTAGCTTGTAACAGGCCCTAAATACGAAAACTCACAATCGCTAACTGGCTGACGATCAGTTCAGCACATTTATCAAAGAACTTGAGGACCATATTTCCAGGGCCGACTCCATAATCGTGCACGAGAAATTGAGCAAGAATATTGGCACGCCTGTTGAGTTCGCCATATGTCATGTATTCCCGATTCTCGACCTGCAAAGCTAAAGAATCAGGAGTCTCCCGAACGACTCGCTCGATATAATGATGGATGACAGCAGAATACTCGTGGTCTGAACAATGATCACCCGAAGAAGCCGATCCCCAACTTGAAAGAAGCTTGTGCTCATCTGAAGAAACAACGGGGATGTCATGTAGTAATGTGGACCCGGGTACTTGAAGTGCAGAGAACACAGTCTGGAAACGATGCAAAACGGGTTTTTCGAGGAACGAGACGGATTCTGATATGAGCCGGTCGCGAGTACGGTCAAGGAGTAAAACAAGGGCGCCGTCGTGCAAAGAGTGGACAACCTTTGGAGAATCGACGTAGTGGAGAACCACAGTAGATGTAGGTTGACCGACTGTAAGTTGGGCATTTCCGACATTCCGATACAGCGATTCGACAGTGTCTGAAGCTGATATAGACAGTCCTAGAAGCTTGTCACCATCAGCCTGTGAGACTTGAAGAATGATATCTGCCCCATCCCGTTCCCAATAGCTGGGCAGCGTTGTCGCAGATGCAAGGACGGCAGCTGCGAGAACTCTGGTATCTAAGGGAATTGTCAGAACGGTCATCTGGAGGTGAAGCTAGTTCTGGATTTGACTTGAGACATCTCGATGTCCCAAAGATATAGTGGGTTATGCAGAATAGACGGTTTGGGTTGAGGCATTACGAGCTTGATTTGGTTCGGAGTAAAGGGCAACATTTTGTCTGCAGCCGAAAACAACCGATTTTCCGGCTGACACGGACCGTTTAGACTCGGAACTATTAACGACAACCACAAAAATTTCTTCGGACTTCACGGGGACCCGTCTGCTTTCGCGAAGGATTCGAAACAACATGGAGAAATAGGAAACTCAGCGCTCAAGCTCGAAGCGTGGGCCAGCGACAATCGGTCGCATGGTAGGACCACAACTCCATGGTCTTCCTGCGCGAAGTTCAGGAACAATGAAGTACTAGCTTAAAATGAGTTCGGGGATGTCAGGGAAATGGAGTACGTACTTAGTCTGGTCGTACGACCACTTTCATCAACTTTCATTGGTCCCTGAGTTAGTAAGTCTTGCAATTGTGTGATATACTCAGTGATTGCAGTGATTTAAATTACTTTATTTTTGGCCTTGATGATCTTCGCACTGTATGCGACAATACCGGTAGGTGGATACTGCTATCCCCAAAGAACTTGCTCAAAAATGTAGTGGTACGCGGCTTGGTTCGTTTTGTTCGATTCCCGTCTCTGTGCTGGTTCACGTACAAGTTCGTAGCATGACCATCAAGCTCCGTATAGTGTTCGTTAAAGTGCTGCAATAGCGAGAACCCATCTCCTGCTTAAAAAGGGAGGGCTCCCATCGCTATTCCTTTTCCAGTCGAAACTTGCACATCTATAATCTCTTTTGCCTCTTTACCATGGTTCAAGTGGTAAGCACCTATAGACACCTGGCACTTTTCTATTCTTGACACATCTTTTCTCAGCCTGTGAAAAGCATCTGTGTCCTCTGTGGCGCAAATACTGGCTCCGACTCGAAATA
>ML179443.1:0-18630 GCA_004369135.1 Dendrothele bispora CBS 962.96
AAGGTGTCGTAGGCCATGCCGACGGCCTTGAAGCGATCCTGAATGGCATATAAATTGTCGTGCAACACGGAGTAATGAGCGGCGCTCATTGCACTGCCCAGAACCCTAGCATGGTTGATGATCTCAACCTCTACACACATAAGGTTCCCGCGCACACTCCGGACTGCAACGTTCGAGACCAATTGAAGGTCCTTGCGAGCGGTGGCGATTATCTGGTTCAAAGCGTCTAGAAAAACAAATTAGAACAAGAAATCTATAAAAGTGATATGGGTTAAAGAGACGTACGGTTGGCGGTGGTAAGGTTGTGAACCTCACCGTCAATTCGCAAACGGAGTCTGATGGAAATAGAGTAAATGATGGGAATTAAAAAGTAAATTGTATAGAAGGTACTCACTTATTATAATCCGCTTTCAACCGATCCAAATCGGCGATCAAAGCGCGTTCACGCCCTATCGCCTGTTCGAGTTCAGTCGAACCACGGTCAACTCGTGGACAAGAGTCCCTCGAACGATCCACGTTCGAGGGACAATCACTAAATGGAGATATAAGTAACCGGTGATATATAGACGAATAAGATATACGGACCGCGGATTGATATAGAGGTTCGGAGAATCAGACTTCTGTTTGGTCGATGGATGTCCGCACCCACTCGAACAGACAGAGAGGACTGACTTAGGAGAAGTAGTGCTGGCCATATCATAGAAGGAGTTGAGAATGGATTTTTTACTTGAATTTGCCTGAGCTTTTGACTATTTCCTTGCATTCATGCTAGGAATACTGTAGTCAGGGGCATAAACGCGGAGAGCAAATAACTAAATGTAAAAGTCCAATGAATACGGAAGTAGGAAAATATCGAATGTTGTGTAATTAACATGTGAAATTAAAGTTCACAGAGGTGTCGACGAAACATCGCGCATAATGAAGGATGGTGAATTTTTGGAAGCAGTGGATGAGGATAAAAAACTTGGGAATACTCGCAGATCTTCGAGGGCTCAGATCTAAATGAGGGGGTACTGTTACGAGTCGATTACTTTGATGCCACAGAAGTACCACCCGAAAGTAACTGAAGATGCCGATCAGACCGGAGATCCCTTAATTTAACCTTAAAGACATGCCGAAGGGACACGCCATTCACTGTCGAGTCATTTCACATGCCGACAATACACCTAATGGTAAGCATCTGACATTATATAGTTCAGCCGGCCGAACCAACTTAATTGAACTCGTAAGTGCGCCCAATAAACCGAATTACTCATTTTTCTTTACCTTTTACTTGTACCTATTTACTCTCTCGACCCCTATATAAGCTCTGAAAGTATCTACGGAACGTTAGCTTGTTATTTTGTACTTACCGACATAAGTACAACGTAGCTACACAATCAAACACTGTAACTTCGATCTTTAGTTGAATACAACAAGTTATCTTTCTCATCTCTCAAACTCTAAGTTTCTAAGTCATTAAGTCACCTCTAAGTCTATTCCAACCTCCGATAAGTACTCAACGTGAACCTTCGACTGCCCAACGATCTTAAGAATAGGAACCGGATTGACTACATCATCTAAACTCTATTCACTACATTTGAATTCATACAACTAGCTACATATATCGATCGGTTCTTAACAGGAACCCTCCGTCATCTATGCAAGGGTCTCGAGGACTTTAGCTTCGTCTGTTTCGAATTTCTTGGCTTTGTGACGGAAGTAGAGGTAAAGTTGACTGAAGAATGAATCTACATGCTCGGGTTTCCCGTTGAATGCCTTTGGTTTGGCGTCGGATTTAGTATTCGCGTTCGTTCCGACTGAACTGGTGTTAGTGTTAATCTCTGCAACTTTGGTCTGGAGATCGGTAATCACATGGATAACACCGTGTTGTTCTTGTGTAAGGGCGCCAATTGCTTCCCAAATCCTAAGATTCAAGAGTCTACCCTGTTCTGCTTCTGTGAGCAATTGGTACCACTCGGCCGTACCCGGTACTGGTGGCTGGGGTGGCTGTGGTATAGGTTCGTCCATGTTAGCCATGGGAATCGATAG
The DNA here is from genome assembly GCA_004369135.1 of Dendrothele bispora CBS 962.96. NCBI lineage: Eukaryota > Fungi > Basidiomycota > Agaricomycetes > Agaricales > Dendrothele > Dendrothele bispora. The sequence goes on from ML179443.1 coordinate 2,032, forward strand.
GTGGTTCATCCATCTGAGTCGGGTCTTTAGGGAACTCAAGGGTTCGACCTAGAGATGCGTAATCGCAAGTAGGGGACTAGTCGTAAGGCTAGTAGTGTGGAGATTTGTCGACGAGTTACTCAAGGGGTACTCTAGTCTAATGTCAAGACCTAGATTCCGCGAGTCGCGAGTAAGTCGTCAACGAGAAAGATTTGAGAATCGTGAGAATAAGTCTCTGGGTTATTAACCAGACTAGAGTAAGGAATCTACAATATATGCTACTGTTTATATACTATAAAGTAAGGAGTACGATCGATCTAACTGTCAAAGAGGTGCTTTAGCCATTGGCCACCGCATGATAGGTGATTGCGACCGCATAGGACCTGTCGCGATCACAGTAGAACGGGAAATGTAGTAGTAAGTGATCGTCGATCTGCGAATAGTCGTGAATAGGGGTTTGAGCGACTATTCGCAGTAAGAAATAATGAAAGATAAAGAAAAGGAAATAAGTAAATCGCGATTTGAGGGAGTTCATGACAATTCATATGATTATTTGGAAGTAAGGCTATCAATCTGAGTATGAAGAATTGCTAAACTGTTTGACAAGTAAATGGGTAAATTTTGGCAGTTGAATGCTTGAAGTAAGTACTCACTAATTATACTTAGAATTGATGGTTGAATGTGCGTATATCTGGCATTACTCACACTCAAATTGGAATCCAGATAAGAAACATCTCTATTCTCTCCACCTACAGGCCACAGACACGAATGCCCTATCAATCAATGTGATACGGGCAGACTACATCATCAATTTCGCGAACTCTTTGGTCGGTCATCAATTCAAAATTATCATTCAGACTACAATCTTCCATGTGTATGATCTCGTCGATCAAGTTCATTTCAAAGCCTGGAAGGCTATCAGTATACTTGCTGCTCTGTTATGGCACACAGAGATTGATAATCTTGAACAGTATTGTGTAGGTGGAATTCCCTTTTGTGTTAATTCCCGGTATATTCACAAATTCAAACCCTTGAGAGTGACGTGAACATAGCTGCTCAATGTGTCCTGGATGCATTTGCTCTGATTGATCCGACAAAAATCATTTGTAAAGTTGAACTCCATCTTCTTAGCCACCTTGTTCGTCGTTTCGGGCCATTGACTGGTGTCGCCACTGACAGGCATGAATCCTTCAATTCAGTTTTCAGAAAGTTTGCTCTGTTCTTTCCAATCATCTTGCCCCTAGCCGAGACATTACCAAGCAGATGGGGGAGCAGGAAGCTATTAAACACTGTCTAACAGGAGGGCAGTGGAAGGATACTGAGTTGAATGATTTGGTCTCTCGGGGAGCAGGTATACAAGAACTTGTAGAGAAAAATCCGGTCATTCAAACACTGCTTGGCTGGCACGAACATATAGCCCCTAAAATTGGTTTGGAACTATATATTTGATCTCATTAAATTTCACTGATGTCCATCAACAGGTTCTGTAGTGAAAAAAGCCACGGGCCAAATTTAAAATGAAACACTGCACAGATACAAACTTAACGACACACATGCGCACGGTGCAATCAATCAACAAGAATTTGATGATGTTACTGCAAAATGGATTCAATGCAAATTAATCATTTCAAAATCCGAGGATATATGTGTTGAAAGCTCTTGGGTGTTTTGCCAGTCTCCAATCAATGTATGTTTGGTTTTTTTTTATTTTCTTACTCACAATGAATAAAATTTGCAGAAAAATGTTAAGGCTAGCTGGGCATATAAAGGGTATTTTGACCGATAATCACCAAAACGTAATCATTTTGGAAGAATTTCAAGTTTCTTCTCAGTGGGATGATTTCTTTGGAATGCCATGTTTATTCTGGAGACAGGGTGAAATCAGTTTTTGTCATAGTCCCCAGTCAGGTACATCTGCATATAGTACTTATCCTGGATCTGACTCCTCAATGAAATTGCTAAGATACTGTTAGAACATTCTCTTTGCACAGAACATTCAGCATGACTGCAGAGTTGAATGAAAACTGACAGGCATTCGTAACCAAAAGCAGGAACACGTCAATTCCAATTAGATTGAATCATTCATTGAGCACAAATCAGAAGACCGCTTTCTTATCATAAATTTGAATGCATTCCATAATGCACATCTAGACCGACGTGTTCTTCCCTGTACCCTCACAGAATCTATCAGCCTTCTTGATAATTGTAAGCAAGAACATGAGTCGAACAAGCCAAAAAAAGCTGGTCAAGACGGGGTCAATCAAACTCTGACTAATTGCAATGTGATTCCTTCTTTGATTTTTTCTGTAATTAAAAAAAAACCAAAAAAGAGGCAAAAAGGAGAAAAAATACAGACGTCATTGTTAACACAAAGCTGAAGGATAATCAGCTACATGTATGTAAGAGCAAGGAGGGACTTTTTTCAATGCTGCACTATGAGTTCTCCCCATCCAGGATTTCTATAAGGGGTATACCCACAGCTGCTCTTCTGTGGCTGGGGTGGCTTCCCTCAACAGTCTGATTTGTTTCCTAAGACTTAAAAGTTAAAACAGTATCTTGATACTACTTTGTAATTCTACTAAGGACTTTTGTCCATTATCTTAATTTCTATCTGATCTGAATTCCAAACTATGCAGCCTGCAGCATTGGCTGCCACCAAAAATCAACATGTGACTGTTTGAAACAAAATAACCCTCTGGGGTGGGGTACCCGGTTTTTAACTGCACGTGACCTGTTATTAACCGGTAAAAAACTTGTAAAAAACTTTTTTTAACAAACTGGTTGAACGAAGTGAAACTGTAAAGTTTGTTTCTGGCAGGGATGGAAAAAAAAATGATTACCACATAAGTCTGCTTTGTAATCTTTTGATGCTTACATAATTTGTCATCGGAGGGGATGAAGGGTGTGAACTTTGACTCTTATGTAATGACTTTTTTAAACATAAACCACTGGGCGCCCTCGTCTGCCCTCGTCCCTACTTGCGCTGTGCTGATTTGGAACTTGACAGCAAAGTGTCACTGACTACTTCGGCATAAAATAAATTCGTTCTGCTTGTTGCGCTGTTCGCACTGCATTGATTGAGGTCTGCCCTTTTTGTCCTGTCCCGACTTCCTCTGTGCTAATTTTGCTCGGTCTTTTATCTGTCAGATCGCTTGTTTCTCCAGTTTCTTCCGTCTCTGCTCTTACTGTGCTGATTGGAGCTTGACAGCATTTGCGTGTGCCACACTTACTTGTAGATACTCTTTTCTTGATTGGAACATTATTAAATAAGCCTTTTTTCTTGTTGTAGTTTCTCTATTTTTGGGTGTACGGTATTCTACCTTGAGATTATTGTCTACGACAGATGTTCTATAGGGTCAAATTTGTAAGAGTTCTGCTTGATTCCCCAGTTTGTTCCCGCCGCGCGACGGCCACGCCCAATTATGTAAATAAGTCCGACTTTTTTACTCAACCCTACATCGGGATTAGTCAGAGTTAGCTTGACCCTGTCTTGACCGGCTTTTTTCGGCTTGTTCAAGCAAAAAAAAGCGAAAAAAGTCTGTCAAGTGACAAGCCGGACCAGACTGGTGGTTTAACGTTCCAAGTAGAGTCTAGACCGATTTATTTAACTTGAATTGAATACATTTGAATAGAATTTGAATATATTTCAATATATATTTCTATTAACTTGTCAGACTTGTCGGCTTGCAGCTTAGGAACAAGCCGAAAAGCCGGTCAAGCCAGCCCAGCAAATCACGTCATTTTCCGATGTAGTCTCGTTCTCTCATCTCCTTACTTAGTTGGTATCATGAGGTGTGCTATGTACAAACCCCATTTGGTAAGTCACGTTGTCTTAAACTTGAATTTTCGGCGCGCTCGGCAACACCTTACGGTCTCGTCACGGTAATAGCCACGCGGAGCGGTGGCCCACTCCCTTTATGGTATTTTAAGATATGCAAATTTTACTCAAATCTTTTCCTCCATCTTTCCTCTTGGTACCGATGTCATCGGATGTTCATCCCTCTAAACATTACCTATCAAAACACTTAATTTATTTATTCCAGATTTTTCTGAAGGCTACTGAGGGCGCTAGTGAGTTACCGAGACAACACAATGATATGCAAATGCCCCTGTCACAGAGAGTTTCGTTCGAACTACTTTTGTCTGTGCAGCTCTTCCCTCGCACTATCTACACTCAAGGCTTAATTGATGAACTGTTAGAAGGTAATACTAAATATATGAGTGGTAGTTTCTGGGCCCAGTAACCTGCTTTACATCCATGTTGAGTGTGTCACGCTCTCGCGGCGTATCATTTATTGGTAAAATGTTCATTGTATCGTTTTCTCAGAGCAATTTCTACTTAACTGGCACTGTACCAGTCTTATACTTATCCATCACTGTCTACAAAAATTTTTCAAACCTTAGAAACAACGGGAAAGACTCCGAAATGCGGATTTGCACATCCTTGTCGTTTGCATTTCTTAAAATATCATAGTAATGTGTGGTATAAAATCAAAAGGGTGATTTACTGCGCACGAGCTAGTATGTTCCTCTACTTAAGAAAACAGGCACTCTGTACCGTCCTACTAGATCAAAAGAGTCACTTGATGCCCGACAATGGCGTCCTCCATATTGAGGTCCATGTCGATAACTTTTCCGCTACTGTCCTTGAAGATAGGATTCATCGTGACTGGATCCCTATCTACCAGAAATTTTGTCTCGATATACCAGAGGAACGTGGTCATTCACATCGCCGTATTCACTTGACCTGAAAAGAAGGCGTTAACACGTGAAGTAGGTGACTCGAATAGAAGTTAACACTGACAATCGAATTCCTTTTTTTGCTTATCATGGAGGACAGTAAGTGTGATAGTCTTCATAGTTTGAGGATGATCTTTTGACGCAGTCTGGTCAGAGCGAATATGACCCCAGATTTCACTGTTTGCTTTGGCGTCCCTGATCCTCTTCATATGAGTTTCATCCAGTTCTTGCGCCTTCTCAATCTTTTTTTGCCATTCAGCGCGACTTTTCTCATCGAGCTAAACATTTCGAGAGAGTAAATTCGAACGAATATCAATAAGACATTGGCAATCAATGAACGAGGTGGGGTACGCACCTTGCTCGTAATTCTTTGTTCTGCCATGCTGAACTTGTTATTAAGAGAGGCCTTTTGATCTTCAGGAATGTCCAGGGACAGTGAGCGAATAGAGGAAGCGCTGTCGGTGATGGTCGTCCGGACAAGTTCGTGGACCTTATTGTACCTGCGGAATGCTCAATTTAATGGTCATTATCACAAGTAGGGATTTACTCTGATCCGGGGCCCTTGGAACCTAGTACATATGCCTTTTCTTTGAAGAGCTTGACGAGAGTAGAAGCACGCCCATAGAAAGGACGGTGAACCCCACGAACGAGACGCAAAAGTTCAATAATCCCGAGGTCGACAATGGGACCACTCTTGCCCTTGACAACGCTGTTAATTCTGCGAAACCTTTCTTTTCGGGAGGTTGATAACTCACCGTTATGTGGTCTGTCCTAAATCCCTGAATTTTCTCGTCGACTTTCGTGAGTGATGCATTATCCTTCTTCTGTAACAAGTCAGTTATAGCGCGGAACACGCTGAAGATCGTTCATTCAGAATAATTGCCCGCAGATTGGTGAGAGAAAAAACCTTACGTTTGGAGGTTCTCAAAGAATGTTGGTGGCAACTCAAAACCCTTGGCTCTCGCATCGTCTATCTTGCAGCTCCCTTCCAATGCTACACCTGCAGCGCGCTATGCATCAGAATGAAAAAGGTCAAAGGATGGAACGGGTCCTGTTTTAATTTTAGATAACTTACGTCTGCAGTTTCGCCATTGAAAGGCCCTCTACCAAATTCATTAATCAGATCCTTATAACTTTCAAGCGCTTTGTATCCCTCAGGGGGTACTGTCTTGCTAGCATTCTTCATGTCGGAGAAGACACTCTTGAGCTTTTCGTGCAAAGATTTCATGAATCTTCTGATGTCCCCCTCTAGGAGAGAATTGATATTGTCCTCAGAAAATCTCGTCTTTGGAGAAGATTAGTAAAACTATTGATTCAGAGGCATCCTCAAAAAAATGTACCTCAGTTTGTTCCGCAAGTATACTCAAGCACTCACGAAGTCCATCTCGAGCTTTCGCCCATTGCTTAATCCAAATTGAATAATGTGCTGTGCTTGCGAAGGCGCCATGTTCACTGAGACCAAGCCATTCCGATTCATTTTTTACGACATCCATATATTTGAATAGAATACTGTGATGATCAGAAACCTTAGATAACGCAGCGATGATGAAATTGCAACACCCACTCTTCCGTTGCAGGAATCAGCATGGTGTAGTCTTCGAAGTCCTTGTAGGACTGATCGTCCGAGTCAGTTCTAGCAATAAGATAGTTAATGTTCTTGAGGGCATCTTCAGCTAAAGAGATAAATTGAAAGGAAAAATGCGTAAATCGCTCGGGAATAGGTGCGTCAAAAGAAGCATGAAGAATAAGCTCTTTAATGGGCTCGGTTGGTGCACAATAGTTTGTCTCGCCATGGCGCAAAAAGGTGAGCGTATTGCGATGGGAAACGGCTTTCGAGTGGTCAGAAGCCATCTTGATGTGGTTGAGTAAGAAGCTACGAGGAGGTCTCGTCTTTCGCCATTGTTTAGCCTGTGGCAGTGCCTATTCGGTATGTGGGCCTGCCACGCCGCGGCACTTACTCTTAATGTAGGTAGTGATGTAAGTACTAGGGTACCACGTGAGGTGCGTATGCGGTAGTAGGTAACAGGTGTGTATGAGGTATGTACGAGGTGTGTATGAGGTATTTACAAGGTGGGTATAAGGTATGTACGAGATGTGTATGAGGTATGTACGAGGTCTGAAGTGGGCCATCGATATCGCTACACGTGGCAGTAACGAGGCTGGTAAGTAGAAATGGTGACTACTTGATCAAGTGGTCCAGACTCCAGACAGCAAGTTTCCGCGATTTAATTTTGCTTCGGATCCCGTGGCATAGATGTGTATGCTGTATGTCGGAAGTATTGTCCGATATGAAGTACTAGTAGCCCTGGCAAACATAATTTATGTCGGAAGTGCCTCCAACAGTCCAATAAAAAATTGGCTCATTTGCGTCATGTTTTGCTGATCACTAACACCAAAAAAAACGATGCCGCCACCAGCTCTGAATGTTGTACTGTGAGAAATGCTGATTGGTACTACGTATGACGGGTTTCCCCATCTATCTCGTTCAAATCATCACCAAGCCTACCGCCAACTGCTACCTTGGCAACGATGCTGTTGTCATGACCTGTCGACTGTGTGTGCCCATGTATTGTGCAGTTCCTTGCAAATATCTGTGTTTACCACCTTTGGGTTGTGTTCCACCACAGATGTCATAGGAGTGTCTGAAGGATCTTTGACATGGAATCACACGTTTTGATTATCGATTTACAGGTAGTAGTAAAGTTATGCTGTGCATACTGAATACGAACTTGGACATCAAGTTTAGAGAGGCGGAAGCTGCGCATGTTTGACATGAATACTGGCGGCTATAAGTCTCATACATCATTCGGGCAGAGTACTAGACCAAGTATGTATCTTTTAGTCCGAACATTACTTAGTCCGAACACGTTCTACGGGTCAAAATCTGACGGTGGTTTTGAACTTTCAAGATGTCCGAGGCGTTCTCGCTTCACACTGATCACGATCTGTTTTCTCTTACCATGATCCATACGATCTCAGCCCGTCCTATTACAAGGTGTCAGGTGCCCATCGAAAAAGACTGACGCTGGGAGAAAGATGAACAAATGATTCTCTAGCATGAGCTGAGTTCAGTTGCGGGGTAATGGATAGATCAACAGGGGAGGATTCGCATCGTTTCACTTTGATCATCAATTGTGGCGATTGATTTGAGACTATGACCTGATATTGAAAGCATACACACTTTACCTCTGCTTTTTCGTACGAGTTGATGACATGTGTTGAACGTTCATACGTCTAGTCAATCAACTGACATGCGTCTTCATAAGCTTGTAGGGATGGTGCTGCAAGATTAGATCAACGTTGAGTTCTTAGAAAATATCTGACATCATTTTTTTTTCATCTACGCACGCAGCAACAGGAGATATTTTGAACATTTGAACTTGAAAGAACTTCAATGCTACCTGCAGATGTTTTATTAGTAGTCGGTTAAGACGGCCCAAGCCACACAACGCCGAGTAAACTCATCCTCAGGGTGGAATGAAGAAAACCAATTTGGGGATGCAATCATGGCGTACATCATCGTGTCCCAGGCTACTAGCAGTCCGTATTAGTTTTCATCCGTCTTTCGCAATTGCGGTTCTCTGAAACAGAACAAATATCAAGCTTGCAACTGCGGAACAAGGTAAGCAAAGGAGGTCTAATCTGAAGCACGAAGATTCAACATTGGGATCTTCGACTTCTTGGATGCACTAAAAAGATGTCGCCATTCTTCCCGGTACAGAGGAATGCTCAGCAATAACAGAAGAAAAAGAGTGCGTCGTGCCAATCACTCCATCAAAGGGTATAGGAGGGACTTGACAGAGGAATTCGAACTCGAGCTCCCTGCGGATATTCGGAATAATTTGCGCGCTAGTCCACAATGACAGAAGAGAGCATTGAGCCTAAATCCAAGTTGAATCGTATTCCTGAGCTCCTGAAAGAGACCCGAAGCTTCCCATTCAGCTTGTCATCGAACCGGCCATCGAACTCTTTACTGGATAGGGTCAGAAAATGAGCACCACCTGCGCAACTATAGTTGTCTTCATTTCATTTGCCCTCATACTCTAGATCGTGGCAAGTGGGTTAAAGTTCCAAGACAAGTGTCATTGGTCCGGTCATTCTCACAAGACCAGCTGTTTTACACGTGCAGGCAACACGTCTTTGTTTCCTTCCCCCGTTGTAGGTGCGCCCTTTACTCCGTTGTTGCTCGCAATAACATGGATTAATTATATTCATTTCTTTGTGAAGTTTTTGAATATACATTTGACTCTATCATGCGCCTCCTCCACACGACTGAGCTTACTCTAAAAGAATTTTACACCGACATTCCGAGATATGCCATTCTTTCTCATACTTGGGGTGAAGGGGAAGTCACATTCCAGGACATTCAAAGCCTTGAGGCTGCCAAACGCAAGCATGGATGGCCAAAGATTGAAGGCGCTTGTGCCCATGCACGCCAAAACGACTTTGAATGGATTTGGATTGACTCGTGCTGTATCGACAAATCGAGCAGTGCTGATCTTGCCGAAAATCTCAACTCGATGTACCGGTTTTATGGGGATGCCGTTGTTTGCTATGTGTATGTGTCCAGTGCATCGAGCAAGGAGAATCCCTGGGACGCCAAATCAGGGTTTCGGAAAAGTAGATGGTTCACGAGAGGCTGGACCTTGCAGGAGCTCATCGCACCCTCACATGTCGTCTTTCTGGATGGTTCATGGCAGGAAGTTGGCACTAGACATAGCTTGCGCAATGCAATCTCTACCATCACCTCCATTCCAGTCGAACTCTTCGAAGACAAAGATCGTGATCTTGGGAAGTATAGCATAGCTCAGAGGATGTCCTGGGCAGCATTTAGGGAGACAACTCGACCAGAAGATCGAGCTTACTCGCTCATGGGGCTTTTCGATATCTGCATGCCACCGCTTTATGGAGAGGGTGGGGAGAAGGCGTTCATGCGGCTTCAGCAGGAGATCATCAAGATATCTGATGACCATAGCATTTTCGCCTGGGCTGCTGATTGTGAGAGAGATAGAACAGCAGTTCAATCAAACTCTAGGGGACTGTTTGCGCGGTCTCCTGACGAATTTAAGGGATCCGGCGGAGTGGACATCTCTAACACAAATCTCGACATATCGTCGTTCTCATTCAATAACAATGGGTTGCGCATTTACTTTCCGATTGCCCCTATCAATGACGGTAACATATCTCGAGTATCTTTGGACTGTCGCGCGAATGGGAAGATATGCAACATTTATCTCCAGAAAAAGGACCGGCATTATGTGCGCTATGATCCGGGCAAGCTGGTTTTGTGGCCTCCCAACGACACACCAGAGAACGTGCAGGAAGTGACTGTCAAAGAGCTTTCATCACCTCGCAGGGCCGGAAAGAGCGATGCCACAGGAATGACCATGACGGTCCGCCTGCTTCCCTCGGCCATCCAATACTTCGAGAACGTGACTTTTACCCAAAAAGGCGGATCTCACATCACAGGTTCTAGACCGCTTTCCTCATGGTCACCGTTCGCTGTCGGGTTCCACTGTCATGGCAGAAACGAAAAGGTCGAAATTTCGTTTGCCTCGCCAGAAGAGGGTGGAGGAATGCTTAGTATGAAGACTTCTTTGGGCACTATAGATGATGGACCTCATGCAGACAAGTTAAGAATGAAGCTGAAATCTGGTGGTTTTGTAACTGCCAGTTTGCAAATGACTGGCTCTGCAGACAAGAAGATACTCGAAATCAATTACATAACGATCGACTCCTCCAGAACACCGGCAACAATGCGTTCCTCACCGCAATTCATTCAAGTGCCAAAGGAATACAGTCCATTTACACTCTTAGATGTCTTCCCTCCAGAATACTTTGATCGAAGCCACAGCGATACATTGGCGTGTCTAAATTTGTATCCCTCCATGTCGAGAGAAGACTCTGATACATGTCGATTACTTGTTTACTCCATACAGAGCAATCGGAAACTGGTAGTCGCCATCGGAGTCGACAAAGGTAGAGAACCATGGGTTCACGTCTTTGACACTTATACAGTTGATGAGGAAATACTTGAAGAGATTCGGAAGTCCTATCGCAAAAATGGTTCAAGAGCTCAATTCAAGGGAAATGCTTCATATTTGTGGCGTTACTGGACAGTTACCATCCACAGAAATGACGGTCTCCAGCTTGCTTCTCATTCCCTTCAAATTCGAGCTCCGGATGTCCATTTTTATCAGTGATCATCTTTGGATCGGTATTTTGATGCACACTCTGATTCATTTATTTGAGTCCTTGACGAAACTCGACTCGAGTTTTGAATAAATTAATTTCAAGCACTTGTACTCTCATGACCAGACAACGTCCACTCTCATGACTAGACATATTGCTAGTACTGGGCTGATGGACGGAATAATTTTCTGACCCCAGAATCAGGAAAATTTGCAATGTGCATGTGTGCATATTGTACCCCTTCCTCTCCAGAATACTCTACCCTATTACACATACATCCTCATAATGTATGCGCTACCCTTTTTTTCTTGCCTTTTCTTTCCCTTTACCTACCCTTTCTTTCATACAAAATCAACAGACCAAAAATGATTGGCACGATGACCACAACCAACATGCTCCCTACTGTTGCAAACTTCGATTCGAAAGGAGCATGGCGTTACTACTAACTCTTACGATCGCAAACACCGGTTCTTTCTTGTAAATTTCGGCGCCTCCTAATTGAACACACTTGGTCTGGACCGAGACCATGGTTGAACTTGTCATCTGATTCAGTCAAATGAGGTCAAATGAGGTCAAATGTGCTCATGATATTTTTTTTGCTATATACACTGTACATTTTACTATAGTATTATTATACTACTCAAACCAAATTGACCACATTTGATCCTAAGACATCCCAAAAAAGTAGTTAAAGACCACTCCAATGAGCTGGTCAATCATGATCATATCCAACAAAATTTCCTAATGAGTCTGGTCTGCGGCCTGTCGCATGGGGTCGCTAGAGGAAGCACTAGCCATGGTGACAAGATGAGTACTAGTGAAGGGCTTAAAGATCTACGGTCGTGACGGCGAGAATGAAAGTAGAGGAGATATTCGTCAGAGTCAGACTATAAGATTGCCACATTTATACAATCCAGGCTTACCTTACTAAACCAGCAAAGTACAATACCAGTGGCATTGATCTAGGCTTACCCTACCAAACTGGCATACCACAGACCCAGGTGGCATTGACACAATTGGCAGTGTCCAAGCGCTACGATCATCCAAAATAACATAAACACCAAACAACCCATCTCAACTTCGTCCAAACTCGTGCCTCCAAGCTATGAGTAACTCCGTCCCAGAAGAAACCCTTGAGTTCGCTGAGTCCCTCTCCCTCACTCAGCCACTATCCGTCCAACCGAGATGGTTCAGGTCCACTCACACCATCAAAGGGAACAACACCATTATGCTTGCCCTCCTCATTCACATCTATCCATCCATTCTGTAAAGCTCAGTTTAACGTTGTTATGTACGTGTTTTCGTTCTTAATGTGATTATCTGCTAGTAAAATCAGTCCACTTTAGCGTTTGGGTTCATGTGTCAGGCAACCAAAGCGGACACTATACCTTCAGGTCATACGACGCTTCCGGAAGGCTTGTAGGAAATGTTCACGTGGATGCGGGAAGCGGCAGGGAGTGCAATGCCACTGCGATTGGTTTAGCAGGACGGAAAAGAGGCGAAGGAATAGAAAGAAGTCGTTCACAAGCATCAGCTCTGAGTCTCACTGACATGTTTACGTTGGTGAGGCATTTACCTCAAGAACCTAAAATTCACTTTGAGTCGACTGACAAGATTTGATTGCCGAAAATCATGTTGACCATCACCTTTGGTGGTCACTAATTCGCTTTCACCCTTGATTGACCGACGATTGACCACATTTGACCCCGACGTTTGCAGTGACGTATTTGCGTAGCGTCATTCCTATTGACCAAGATTGAACCTGTTTGACCATATCCGGTGATTATGCATATGGTTTGACCAGAGTTGACCATGTTTTGCGACTTGGTGCAGAAATGCACATTGATCATGTCATTCGCGTTAGTTTTATGTTCATTTTCTTACAGTTACGGTCATTGATGATCAAATGCTTTTTTTATGAGTATGAGTGTATGTTTGATACAAGTATTAACCACATCGTTTGCGGTAGTTTTTTGTTTCCTTGCTTGCAGTTACGGTCATTTATGGTCAAATGTGTTTTACGAGTACAACCGTATTATATGATATCTATGCTGTATACATTTTTTTACATTTTTTTGTGAAAAATTTTGCGATTTGACCACACCATATGTTCAAATATGGTCTCGGTCTGGTCCCAGTGTGTTCAAGACTGAGGCGCAGTTTTTCAGTTACTTCACCTCTCGAATTCAAAAAATTACGGTCCAGTCAATGAATATATTCTTCGGCACAAAGCAATCAACAATTTGCTGAAGGAACAACTCAAGCAAACTTATGCATTGCCTGGGTTTTCAGGTATTCCACGTCCAGGTACAAGGCTACAGCCATCCGGATCACAAAATACAACATCTACTAACTCCTCTGCCCATCAAACCATCCATCGCAACTGTGGGAACGACTGATGGCTCTTCCTCTCCTGCTGCATCAATCCTAGTCAGTGACAATACTACATCTGAGCAGGCATCAGAAATCATGAGCGACTCCTTGGAAACTAAGATCTTTGAGGATGCTGAAGATTGGGAGAGTGTGGATGAAGAGGATGATGAGTATACTGAGCGTACTGGTACTTTAGTGGACTTTATCTCTAATATTCCAATGCACGACTAGAGGAAAGTTTTTTATATTGGTGGTTGTTTCCGTATTTTTTTTTGTACAATTCATTACAATGCAAAACTTTTGTGGTAGTCATACAATCTACCTATCTTCTGATATGCGAATACACACAATTCACTCACATTGTGTGACAAGAATTGAATACAGACTTGTACTGAGTTAATCAAAGTCATATCCAAAATATTAATGCACAGGTTTGATCGACTTTCATCGAGCTATTGGAAAGCAGCTGGTTTGAGTCTACTGGAAACATACATATGTTTAATAGGTCAACAGCGGTGATGGATAAAAAATTCTTTATGCATACCTACTTATGTTTTTGACACCACGTAATTATCCGAGTCTTTCATTGTGTTGTGTCTTAAATATCGTACTGATCTCTAATTTAATGGGCATATCTTTAGGAGTATTCAGACCAGAACAAAAATATTAAATCAAGCCGACATCGTAAGGCTCTCGACATTGGAGAATCCGCCCTTTCACAGAGACACCTCTCTGACGGAGGAAATGACTGCTTCCAGCAATTTTTTCTCACAGTATGTGGTTGGTCTCCCATATCGATATCAATATCGATTTTCTTCCTCAACCTCCACATCTACCGACCAGATGACAATCTAAAGGCCAAGTCCAGTCAAGCTAGAGTACTTTTGGCCACCGCAAGCGCCGTCAAGCAACAAAAAAAGTGATCTGCATGCCTTTCCTTTGTTCCACAGACTCTCATCATACATCTAATGTCGGAGTCGGCGATGTCAGAGCTGGGGATATCATAGTCGGGGATTTTGGAGTCAGGGATGCTGCTTGGCTACGGGTATGTTGAGATTTTCAGTCGAATTCCCGTCTGCGACCCTGATCACTGACTATTTACATTCTCCGTCCTCGAAATTTGTCACGTATGTTATGGTATGTAACTGACTGCTGTTCATGGAACTGTTTAACGAGGATAACACTGTCTTGTGCAAAAATATTGCAGATGGAACCTAAGCTTACTGAAGCCTCTCGGACGACCATCTATCCAAATTCACATCCATACAAGAGATGTTACAAGATGAGCTCGAAGACCGGTACCATCCTAACGTTATATATGGTTAGGACGCGATGAATAACCCTGAATTTATTGCAACAGGTACAGGTGAAGGCCGTTCCTGCTTGTTCTTCAATGCCTACACCCACCATTATCACCTCAGTCCCCTCAAATGCTAAAGCCCCCCGGCATCCAGGTGAAGCATTACTTTTTCACTGTAAACATATCCAGTTCATATTTCTTAACTACGCTAATAACTGTACTTTTAGATAGCCCATGGCGTTGGGGTCACTATCCCTCAGCTCACTACTTTTCACAATTTTAACTAAATATCCAGCAGGACCATTCTTGTGACACTACAGAGCAATTCCTCAGTCCCTCTACCAAGATCCAGATCCATTTTGTTGGTGTTTCTGAAAGTCCACAAAACCGATGACTTTAGTGAGGAGCTTCTTCGATATCCCCCATGGCCCGGAACAAGTGCAACAAGAACATCGAACGTCTCCTCACTGCTGCACAAAATGCTGGTACATCTCAGCGTCAACCTTACTGCTATTCTGCTGTGTGGGACTAGACAACACCAAAATAAACACCACAAAGTGAGTCTGTATAGGTATACGATCTAGCAAGTTTTGTAATGCGAGTTGAAAGGACAGAACCCTTCAAGGTCTTTGTAGCGATATAGGTAGTAGGTAAGTTCAAAGTTTCGAGTGTGTGGATGTGGGTTCAAATATAGGCAATCAATTGGTCAATGGGTCAAGTTCAAGGCAACACAATATGGGTCAAACAAATGTCAAATAACAAGATCACAATGGCAATGGTCAAATAACAACACAAGTCAATCAAAGGTCAAATAACACAATTTGTTCAATCAATATAGGGTGCTGAACCCGAAGGTAACAGACTTTGAATGCGATTTTAAGTTTAGACGTTCTTGGAACTACAACTAGTCTGATCAAGCAGGATACTTATATCCCCGGGAATGATCAAAATCACAGCTGTGTGTCCTCAGTACTAATCTCCCTTTTCAACGCCAATCCTCGACCCTATTTATACTACTGTAAATAAGAAACTATTAAACTTGAGAGTCCGACAAAATATAAGAAAAGAAACTATTTAAATGTCCTTGTCCATGCGCTAGTACCAAAACTGGGTATAGTCCTACTTGATATAGTACTCGGTCCGTGTATAATACTACATTGTTTCAGAATATTCGCTCTCTACGTTGTAGTTGATCTTACTCGATCGCAACCGTTCAACCGTTCTTCACATTTGATTCTTTGGGTCGCAATATTGGAACTTGCAGTCGCCCATTCTACAGCTTTGTGTCCAAGTTATGATATTCTTGGTCTCCGCAGTGTATCAGTAAGACATCGATCCATTCTAGACTCCAATATCTACAGCTTTCACCCCTTCGATCAAGGTGGCAACTCCGTTGTACCCTTTATGTCGTCAACCATTGCCAATCTAATGGATGTTTTACATGGGTAGGCGGCTATTATACACCTCCACGATTGGTCCTTCTAGATTTCCATCGATCACAATTTGCATAGTTACTCCTAGCCCAGATGTAGTCTGTGATCAGTAAGTAGATCGTTATGTGGCGCGCTTTGTGGCAACTCGGCATCAAGCCAAAGGTTCGATTCCCGTTCGTAACATTTCCCCTTCCCTTAGGATCGTGACAATATATACAAGTCGAGCGTCTGATATGCTGTTCCTTCCAATATCGGTGGTTACCACTGACATCAGTCCCAAGTCATTATTGAAGGTTTTTACAATCTCGAGACTAGCATAGGCCATAATAACCTTGAATTAATAATAATCCGAAGTCATTTCACCATATCTAGCTTTAGTAGCTATATCGCACTTTGACTGACAGTTTAGGGCTCACTACAGTCCTCATATTTCCCTTAAAAGATACAATATCAGCACTCGTAGTTGCAATATTGATACTTAAAATGCGAGAATTTTTGCACGGTGTATTACTGCCACCGGGTCAAACGAGCTCGGCTCAAGCTGACAAATGCTGAGAAGGCTCGCCGTAAAGCTCCACCAGA
>ML179443.1:19499-93052 GCA_004369135.1 Dendrothele bispora CBS 962.96
CATGCCCGATCTTGTCTACTAGCTGTAATTGAAGTTACTGTTGTCCCTCCTCAGTTGCAATTGCATGGAAAGAAGAAGAAGGGGGTTCCAAAAGGGAACAGTGAGGCGAGGAAAACGAAGAAGACGCGTTGTTTGTGGTAGACGGGTAACCTTGGCCATTGACACAACAACTACTTTAACCAGCACTTTCCGCACTACCTAACTCCAACTTGGCCCCGACTCACTCGTCTGACGAGTAGTGGTGAACGTCCAAGCCTACCAGGAAGTCCTCTCCCCAGTCTTAACAACCCCCCACACCTACCTACTGGAAGTCCCCTCTCTAGCCTTGAAAGTCATCCACATCCGCCCAACCGTCGTAAAAACCCTCGGACCCTCCCATCACACGAAACACAACCAACTCTTCAGTAACAGCAGTGGCGGTAACGAAGGAGTTTAGGCCTTAAGAGGGTAAGCAACATAAGTCGCAGCCTTTTGAACACCTTCACTCAACACAAGCTCCAGGTACGTAACTCATTGTTGAGATGAAGTCGGTACGACAACACACTCCTTCCTGACGTTTTGAAACCTTCTCCGGTTAAGAACTGATGTTAGACCATCCCTACCCCACTATACAAGCACTTTCAACTGCATCTGGTAGGCTCCATGCAATACAGATGGGCGTGTAAGGAGACTGTATGTATACAATCTGATCTCGGTTTGCTGTTACCTATGTTGATGAATGCCTCAAATCTGAACTAGTCTAAGTGCTGAAGCCAGAAGAAGCGGACGTTTACAACAACTACTAATACGTGTTCTGGAACTTGTGGGCTGTCGTATATCCGAAGGTAAGCCTGTCACTCTAGAGGGTGTCCAACGAACTGCCTGTATTGCTTCTTAAGTAAATATGCTAGCGACCAAACTTTATGCAGTCCGAACTCCATCACCCGTTATAGTCTTGCACACCGTTACTCTTGACGGAGCCAGGGACAGGCTCGTAACTCACCGACCTCGAATTACCTTTAATCTTGTTCCGTGCTATAGTTTGTATTTTTCAGTGAATGGAGTTCGACCTAACTGAGGTTACACCAGGCCGTAACACTTTCCTCGAGTCTCCCCACAACACCAATGGTTATTTAGCTAAAAGAACAGGGAAAAGGTAGACTCGATCTCGCAACAGACACTACTGTTATCAGTGTTATGCGAGGAGTGCCCAGTAACGCAAGGTAAAGAGACGCTAGAGAAACTGTGTTAGTACACGGAACACTACCAGGAGCGGGAGGCCTTAAGGATATTCTATTACACTCAGTTATCTAGTAGCTACAATATTTATTCTAGTAGGTGGAAGTAACTAAAACCGGTAGAGGTAGAACTGCTTGCGTAAGGTTGCTGAAGGAAACGCAACCCTAAATCTGTTTGTTACCCTAACGTAATGTAGGAGTTACAGTCCTTGTCGAATCGACTCCAGTTCCCTCGGAGAGTCCGGTGGTGTGTCCCAGTCTTTGTTCCTTTCGCTCTATCTATTGTCACTCTCTCGGTCACTACACGGATACAGATGTATCATGACTCCGTTCGACTCGTCATACCTAGATTCCCTGTTTCACCTGTCTGATCCCTCGATAGATGCTCCGATGTTTCATATATACATTGTCTTCTTGTTATCATCTAGTCTTCCGTTACTACCTTGTCGGTACCTTACTATTAGTCCATAGATTCTCTACAACTCTACGTGCTGTTGTCACTAGTTAGTCTCTTACTATGTAGTTATCCATACCTTCGGTCACTAGATCTTGTTTCCATTACCTTCGTTACTACTTGATGAGAACACCAACACCCGTTAACGGTGTAATAGGGGCGGGGTAGATTTATGCTTATATGATTATGTCTACTCTTAATGGAACGTGTTATGTTCCGCTAATGTTATCATGTAGATAAATATAATGGAGACCATTACTACTAGTACTTAGGGCGAGAAAACCAACTTGCAAAGGGAAATGAAATGAAGAGCCGGGCAGGACTATTAAGTATTAAGACGGAGGGGAGGTATTGAGATAACAGACAGGAGTTGCTGTGAGTAATATGGGAGGACAGAGGAGAGCGGGATTAAGTAAAATAACAAGCGGGAATGCTGAGCGCAAGGAATAACTGAGTATATGAGAAGGCAGGATCAAGCAAGGTAATGAGCGGGAGGAATAGCCAGTGACAGTGAGCAGGAGTAGCCGGTGACGGTGAATGAGTAGGAGTGCCGAAGTGGCCGATGGTGCATGTGCTGGAGAGAGAGTACAGGATAGAGGTCTCTAGGAGGAGTTCTGGACTCCTTCCCTAAAGGGATTTAAGTCAAGGTATTTGGGGAATTATTTGGGGTGTAAGAGATTTAATGAGTTTTAGTCTAATACATTAGCCGCACCTGGGGGTGTACGGCAGTCTAATTACTCCGGTTACATGTGATGTCGAAGTGTTGCAATTCTTCTTTCTACTGTTGATGTGATTCAAAATCGCAGGCGTTTCTTCTTCAGACTCTTCTGTTGATACAGTTTCGGGGTCACTAAAATCACTTTCATTCGTAAGTACTGAGAATCGATTATTCCTATCCCATGCAGTAGGAGACGTATCCTTCATCCTATGCGGCTTTAAAAACCCTGCCCTCTCAACAACTCCTTGTCTTCAGTAGGCATATCTTCGATCATGCAGCGAATCAACTCTCTTGGCACGGGGTTCTGTGCAGAACCGGGACAAATGTCCAAAACCCCCGCAATTGTAGCAAAGCGTTGATGAGCCATTTTTGTGGTTCTAGGTTCAAAATCCGATATTAATTATGTGAATAACATAGTTGTGAGCCTAGATACTGAGGGAAACTGAGGGTTATAGCTGCTCCCAAGCTGTTAACCAAAAGCTAGAGCTATATGTACTGGAGCTTAGTGAATTTGCTAAGTAACGAAGGTCCTATTGAGGTGCCAGTAAAATCCAACTTTACCCAAGTCGTACTGAAGCAACCATGGAACTATAACTACGGTAGTGTTGAAAAAGTCTATCAAGTTATTATGTCCTATGTTGTTTAAGTATGCATCTGTTCATCTGTATGCTGCACATTGTCTAGTAAGATATAATCGGATCTTATTAGCGATAGGATTACTCTAGTTATATCCACGGGAAGGAGGAAACTTGAACATTGGGCTTGTTGGCTACAAGGTCCAAGGTTGGGCTTAGCAAGAAAAGCTTGTAGGCTTAAATCGGACATAATGTTAAATCAGACTTAACGGATTAACAGTAGAGCTATCAGCTGATACCGTAAAACTTTTGTAAAAGTAAGGATAATATTTCCTCACGACGTTTGCAAAAGTCAAGGACAAGTAGTAGTAGGGGTAAAGACAGCACAAATGGCTGTAGATACTTTTGTAAAAGTCAAGGATGATTATTACGAGAGGTTGTAGACACTTTTGTAAAACTCAAGGACAACTATTAAAATAATAATTTATAATAAGTCCAAAGTTGTCTTAAACCAGGCTGTATTGGCTTACTAATACCATAGGAAGCCCTTCTAAAGTCAAATTGCCTGTTTGGATGGATGTGGAAGGGTAGCAACATCACCAGAGCTGGTTGGAGCCATTCTGTCCCTAACCCTAACCCTAACCCTAACCCTAACAATACTAGCTGCCGGGCAGGTTCGAATCCAGGGGGGGCAAGTTTACTTAATTCCTGGGTCAGTACTAGCCTATATATGACTATATTATCCATATTTAGACCAGTTTCCCAGCCTAGCATTATCCTGAAATACCCCCTTATTAACTGTCCTTGACTTTTGCAAACGTCGTGAGGAAATATTATCCTTATTTATACAAAAGTTCTACTGCATCTGGTGGAGCTATTGCCATCTGACCGGACCAACGTCTAGTCTAATTGGTAGTAAAGGGATTCTGTCATGAACTCCCTCAAATCGCGATTTACTTATTTCCTTTTCTTTATATTTCATCATTTCTTACTGCGAATAGTCGCACAAGCCCCTATTCGCGACTATTCGCAGATCGACGATCACTTACTATTACATTTCCCGTTCTACCATGATCGCGACAGGTCCTATGCGGTCGCGATCACCTATCGTGCGGTGGCCAATGGCTAAAGCACCTCTTTGACAGTTAGATCGATCGTACTCCTTACTTTATAGTATATAAACAGTAGCGTATATTGTAGATTCCTTACTCTAGTCTGGTTAATAACCCAGAGGCTTATTCTCGCAATTCTCAAACCTTTCTCGTTGACAACTTACTTGCGACTCGCGGAATCTAGGTCTTGACAGATTCATGGGATATTCTGATTTCGGAGTCAGGAAAATCCGACAGGAACCAGGAGCAGTAAAATCTGTTTCTGTGTTAGTAATGACAAGACACGTAGGAGGAAAGATAGACACGTAGTGGACACGTAGATGCCACATGTGTGGAGGCATTGAAGAGCCAATCACAAAAGCTGATTTTGAAGTGATCCGATGGAGTGTCACCGGATACACGGATAAATGATGCTTTATCATGGAGGAGTCATACGGAAGTAGCGGATAGCAAGGGCCGGTGCCACACTGACACGTAGCAAAATCCGATCCAAAGAGGTTGACTCGACTTGACCTCATATTTTATATACGAATATGGACTGGAACGCACATATGTTTTAAAACAGACTTTAATTTTATTTCTGTTTTGTCTCTGAAATTGCCATATAGAGTAAAAGAAAAATGTATATCTCTCAATCTCGGTAGTTTCTACTGTTTCTGTATTTTTCTTGTAACAGTCTCTCTCCTCGTAGTATAAAAGGCCTGTATGTATGTACCAGAAAATCAGATTACTCGCCAGATAGCACGATTTAAGTGTGACAGCGCTCAGGGACACTGTGGTCTACAGTTGATAGCAGTATAAATGTCCACGGTATTGCAAAGTCAGATTTAATCTCCGTCTTGTGTATTAGTCTCAGTGTTGTGATTGCACTTAATAAAGTTTCATTTTCTTATACTTTTGCCTAGTTCTTGTCTACAGTGACTTGACTAGTAAGGGTGAAAAGTACAGTTTCCAAATCAGCAGAGCGTTGCTGGTGGCTGGGCTTTTCAAAATTAGAGTTTCTTGGCGGTCGGCTTAGTGACAGCACTTTGCAGTTGAGATCTCTGAGTCTACTGAGACTATAATTTCCGCATACCTCGTAGTGCTAGTGCCTGTGTGTATAGTATTGCAACTTTCCGTTTATCCTACTTCTCTGAGTGTTGTAGAGTTAGACACAAATAAAATTCGTTTGATAAACCAAGCGTTGCGTTCTTGAGAACCTATTTTGACGAGTGTCGGATTTTATTTAAAATCAGACTTTGTGATTAGTTGAAGAATCAATCCGTTTTGAAGGAATCAGAGCTTATTTCGATATACTCTACCTTGTCAATACACTCTAAAGTTACTTGATAAAAGATCCTATCTCCGAACCCCCCGAACTAACTTACATTGGTTTAACTTGCTTGAAATAACTAGCCTTTGTGTTGTTTGTGTTGTGTGGTTGTGTGTGTGTTTTTGCGCTCATAGCTGCTAGTGTCTTCATAGCAATTTTCCCCTACGTTTTAGCGTATTCTTGCTGACAGGGGCACGAGGAGTGCGATTTCGGTCAATTTCCATCGGTTTGCCTGCTCCGCCATATGTAGTGCCAGTGGGAGTCTGGGTTGTTGCGATTTCACTGCTAGTTGCATTCGACGTGGATGCCGTTGGGGTATAATTGTTGTATGGAGTGCGATAATTTGTGGTGTTGGTGCGATTCGTGCGATTAGTGGTAAGAGGATCATGCCCTTGGAGAACGTGCATGTTCTGATCGACCAAATCAAACTTAGTTGCAGCAGTCTTCCATCCCGTATAAGTAATGGGAGTAGTCTCCATACCATAAATGCGTTCGACAATGTCCAATCACAACTGTTGCTTGAGTCGCATGACGAGGGCCTTGTCATCGAGCCCACTGTCCTCTTTATATTCTTTGAAGGATGAAAAGAAGTCGTTTACGGTTTGTTTCCCCTGGTAGATCGCTTGAATACGTCTTTGAGTGACATCTTCTTGGTTACCGCCTCCGAACGCAGTGTGAATATCCTTCTTCAGATCTGCATAAGTCCCCGGAGCGCCTCCTGCTTCAATACTTCGGGTCCAGTTAGCCGACCATTTGGCTGCGGAACCCTCCGTCATCCATGCAAGGGTCTCGGGGACTTTAGCTTCATCTGTTTCGAATTTCTTTGCTTTGGTACAGAAGTAGAGGTAAAGTTGACTGAAGAATGAGTCTACATGCTCGGGTTTACCGTCAAACGCCTTCGGTTTGGCGTCGGACTTGGTATTCGCGTTCGTCCCAACCGAATTGGTATTAGTGTTAATCTCTGCGACTTTACTCTGGAGATTGGTAATCGCATGGATAACACCATGTTGTTCCTGCGTGAGGGTGCCAATCGCTTCCCAAATCCTGAGATTCAAGAGTCTGCCTTGTTCTGCATCTGTAAGCGATTGATACCACTCGGCCATGTCCGGCACTGGTTGCTGGTATGGCGGTGGCTGAAGTATGGGTTCGTCCATGTTAGCCATGGGATCGATAGGTGGTTCATCCATCTGGAATCGAGTCTTTAAGGAACTCAAGATAGAGTGAGACACGAGTGCACTTGCAAGTTACTTGTGCAAGTTTTCCACAAGTATTGAGTTGAAGAAATCAATACTCACACTCATCAGATACTTGCAGCACAATACTTGCAAGTAGTGAAAAACTTGTGAGTTTTTGCAAGTTTTTGCAAGTACTTGTGAGTTTTTAATCCCAAAATTTATACTTGCACTTGTGGAAATTTTATCTAAGAGTATCTGCCACTTGCGAGTGTGAGTTTCCCATGAGTTTCCCACGAGTGTACTTGTGGGTACCTGCAAGTATTTGCAACTCGTGTCCCACTCTGACTCAAGAGTTCGACCTAAAGATGCATAGTCGCAAGTAGGGGACTAGTCGTAAGGCTAGTACTGATCCGAAAGAAAGTTCAGTCACGCATCACAGCCTCCCTCTGAACTTGTTGTTTTCGCGACATGTCACCTGTCACATTGACCTCTGAATTTTGTGACAGGAAGCTGAAAATTTCGGGCCCTTCGGGCCAAGCTGTCACACACAGTCCCTGAACTTGTCACTGAACCTAAAATAAGTCATGTCACAGGCCAATTCTTGTCTGAACTTGCTGAACAAAGGTGCATGCCTGTCACACATCACAATGGGTGAACTTTCCTTCGGATCGGTACAGTAGTGTGGAGAGTTGTCGACGAGTTACTCAAGGGGTACTCTAGTCTAATGTCAAGACCTAGATTTCGCGAGTCGCGAGTAAGTCGTCAAGGAGAAAGGTTTGAGAATCGTGAGAATAAGTCCCTGGGTTATTAACCAGACTAGAGTAAAGAATCTACAGTGTACCCTACTGTTTATATACTATAAGGTAAGGAGTACGATCGATGTAACTGTCAAAGAGGTGCTTTAGCCATTGGCCACCGCATGATAGATGATCGCGACTGCATAGAACCTGTCGCGATCACGGTAGAACAGGAAATCTAGTAATATGTGATCACCGATCTGTGAATAGTTGCGAATAAGAGTTTGAGTGACTATTCACAGTAAGAAATGATTAAAAATAAAGAAAAGGAAATAAGTAAATCGCAATTTGAGGGAGTTCATGACACACGTTCACAGGTCGGCTCGAGGCCAATGTCCCGGACCAGATTAATAGCACCAGATGCAAGAGTACTTTTTAAAAAGTACAGGTCAATTGACCATCAGACTTTTTAATAAGTACAGGTTAACATAGTAGGGCTTATTTGAGCTTGCGAAAGCAAACAGTAGCTGTATACCACCCACTAGGCCTTTTAAAAAGCATTAGTCAGGTTATTGTAAAACTTGCCCCCCCGGATTCGGACCTGCTCGGCAGCTAGCAGTTAGGGTTAGGGTTAGGGTTAGGGTTAGAGACAGAATGACTCCAACTAGCTCAGATAGTGTTGCTACCCTTCCACATCCCTTCAAATAGGCAATTCCACCTTGGGAGGGGTCACAATGGTATTACTAAGCCACTACAGCATGATATAAGGCAAGTTTAAACTTATTTTATAATTATTTCTCATTACTTTTTAAAAAGTCCAATGGACAATAAACAGCTTCTTTTTAAAAAACCCAATGGAAAAGTATACAGCAACTTTTTAAAAAGTATGCCTGACAAAGTTGTCCTGTACTTATTAAAAAGTCCGATGGTTAACTAACCTGTACTTTTTAAAAAGTGTTACCACATCGGCTGTTAATAGACCTCTTGGTAGAGGTGAAGAAGGCGTCAAAGGGCTTGGGAGTCAGAGAGAAGAAAGGACGGCGCACATCAAGTGCAGCTGGGTCCATGACGATGGTGGGGGAGGCTATGTGAGAACACTCACCCTCATTACCATCAGCCGAATTGGCCTTCTCCTTACCCTTGCCAGAGCGCTTGCTGCACTGACGCTTCTTCTTCCCATCTCCATCCTGCTTAGTCTGCTGCTCAGCGCTGGTGTTTTGGCGCTTCTGCTGCGACTTGAAGTCAGGATCGCCATACTTGTGCTTCACAGCCAAAAGTTTGTTGGCACTCTTGCCGGAGTTTCCGTCATTGTGCTTGCTCTGGCCTTCCCAGGCATGGACAGCGGCTTCGCGGATACGTTCTGGTGTCAGTTTGGTAATGATTTCGTCCATCGGCATCTGAGCGACGGTCTGGACAACGTAAGAGTACTGGTCAGGGAGCTTACTGACAATCAGCATCACCTGCATGAACTTGGGGATGGCCATACTAGTAGTAGTCGTACCAGCAGACGGGCTGTTAGTGGCAATTCGAGTGAAAAACATGATGATGTTATTGATGGCGGTGGCAGGATGTTTGTCGTTAGGGATATGGTAATCGATGGCACGTTTAAAGTCAGTGAAGACTGCAGCGATTCCCGGCTTACCGTACTGTCCCTTAAGGACGTCGTACATCTCCTTGGCTCCAGTCGCGTCCTGAATAGTGGACCTGATCTGGGGAGAGACACGCAGCAAAATATTACCCATGGCTTTGTATTTATCATTGCGCCAGGTTTTGGTAGCTGCAGCGTCAGTAGTGGCGGGAGGCGAGTCTTCCATGACGTACCAGACTCCCTGAGACATGAGGAATGCCTTGATGGCATCGGACCATTCGATCCAGTTGGCACCAGTGAGAACGGTAAAGTGCAGAGCACTACAACTGATATAGAAATGGGCTGTGTGGCTGAGTATAGTAGATATCAATATATCAACAATAAGATCACTCTAAAAATAAAGCAATCTCAAAGCCAATACACCAATGAATACTAAACTAATCCTCAATATGTAGTGTATGCGAGCGAGTCTGGGGTTCGGAGTAGAGTGGTCCACGAGTTTAAAATACTTGCGGGTGCCCGCAAGTGTACCCGTGGGAAACTCGTGAGAAACTCACACTCGCAAGTGGAAAACTCTTGCTTAAAAAAATCCTGCAAGTGAGAGTATTAGATTTGGAATCAAAAACTAACAAAAACTCGCAAGTTTTCCACTACTTGCAAGTATTTTGCAAGTTATGATACTTCCACTGCAAGTATTTGAAGAGTGGGAGTATCAACTTCAAAAAGCCAATACTTGCAGAATACTTGCACAAGTAACTTGCAAGTGAACTCGTGGACCACTCTAGTTCGGAGACAGAATCCTTTTGCAGCAAACACCCAAAACAACAGTGAAGCAAAGTTTTAATCAAGTCTGGAGTTGAATATTCTAGTCACGACTCAATATATCAACAGTAGAGCATACCACGAATGAACTCGCGAGTTTGACATAATCAAGACGTTGTGCTCGACTGTGTGAAAATTTCGAGCCCAAGATCATCACAAATGGTCAAGAAATGAGTGAGATATGATTAAAACAAGTTTGTGGCTGCAATGTGACACTCAAGCTTTATACAGTTGCATAAAATGCAAATTTTATGCAAAAAACTCGCGAGTTTGAATTTAGGTGATAATTCCACCAGTGTGACAAAGTTAGTGCAAGGATTTGTGTTCAACCTTGTTTTATTCATAACTTATTCAGTTCTTGACTGTTTGAGACGATTTTGGGCTCAAAATTTTTGCATGCTCGAGCACAACGTCCTAATTATGTAAACTCGCGAGTTCATTCGTGACATGCTCTAATCAACAGATATCTAAGTCTAGACAAATACACAAAAGTAAATGTAAGGTCTATACACTCAAGTGAGTGTAAATGTGATTGATTCGGTTGTGGAAGTAAAGGTATCGAAGATGATAACCCCGCAATACAAGTCTGAATGGCTTTCAAGGCGAAACAGGGGCTTGTACTACTTGAAATATATCTGAATGGCTTTCGAGGCGAAACAAATATATAACCAATGAAGAAAACACTTAATAAAGTATCTCCCCGCAATATAATCTAATGGCTTTCGAGGCGAAAAGACTATATTACTTGCTGATCAGTGCGAATGGCTTTCAAGACGGAACCACTGATTCAACCGACAGTCCAGAGTTAACCAATTTAACTTCTGAAAAGGCACAAAGTTATCACCAACAAAATTTATACTTTTGAGCAGAGAAATGTGTATCTACAAATCTCGTACTCTTCCGGAGCCGACTTTCAGGTTAAACAAACTTTAAAACAACAAAGGTATGCTTTTATGGTACTGGAGATCTCCTCCTGAATCAGCTGTCCTAAGTGCAAGCAAGAACCGTACTACAGTCACTGGAGTACCTAGTTGTATCTACTGTCCTTTTATATGTACAGAGTAAAATGAAAAATAAAGAAACTATTTTATCTAGGGAATCTACAGTCCTCCTACTATATATGGTATGTAGAAATAAGCTTTCGTAATTTACGTGCGTGTCACAGTCCGTATATAGAAACTTTGTTACTTATTTCGTCTTTCTAAATTAATTCTTTTAAGTCTGTACTTGTTTCTTTAATCTAGATTTATTATCGCGCCTCCGTGTACTGGCCGACGAGTCATCTACATTGACAAGTCCTGACTCGATCTTTCTAATATCTGGACTCTCATTGGTTGAGAGTCATACTCTGTCAAATTCTGTCATACCAGAGCCCTAGGCGGGTCTGCGGATAAATTTGTAGTATGCGCCCATCGTCGTCATACCCCTAATTCTAGTCATAGCGGGTCACCGGTCTGTCGGACTCCTATATTTTATCCTGATTAAATCAAATAAGTGGAACTTGTTTCTAGAAACGTTGCTCCGCCTCTCTGGATCTGTTCTCTGTAAGTCACGTGATCATCGCTTTAGATTCTAATTAGATTTAGACTTTAGACTTGACTTTAGTCTGGACTCGAAGATAATTTTAGTCTGGAGTTCATTTTATTCCCTTTGGATCAGGACATAATCATATTTATATTAGCCACAGTGGTGTCAGCCACTTCCCCTAGGTCTGGAGGACTCATTCTGTTTTACTTGGCAAGGTCCAAGCTGAAATGCTTAGCATAGACCCTCATAACTAGACAGATCAATTAATCTACCATAGTCATGTAGTCACTTCTATCATCTCTGGATACAATTTTCCTTGTGGAACAAGTCTGGACTTAATATGTATTGACTTAATACAATTATTCCTCTTGACTATCAGTCAGGGACTCACTATAGTCCTCTATTTCCCTTATTACTAATACTATAGACATTCAGGATTTAATAATAAATCACGAAAAATCTACGGTATT
This sequence comes from Dendrothele bispora CBS 962.96, assembly GCA_004369135.1. NCBI lineage: Eukaryota > Fungi > Basidiomycota > Agaricomycetes > Agaricales > Dendrothele > Dendrothele bispora. Next base: position 31,207 of record ML179443.1, read on the forward strand.
GATTTTCTAGCGTAATAACGGGGACACAGTTAACAAGAGCAGAAGACATTTTTAATCGTAAAATGTTAAAAGATCTGGGGAGTCAAACCGTCAGTGTTAGTCCTACACTGTAAAGAGAATAATAAAAGGCAGCCGCAAGGGCGCCACTCAATGGTGACATCGACCCAATTCCTGGATATGTGACACAAAGTTGGCATGAATCCAGTACTGTCAACGTTTGTGCTGTTCACAAAGAACTGCAGCAAACGGACAGTCAATAGCTAGGTATGTGATCCAATATGCAGCGGATAAAACGCGCAACATGGATCAAGCATCCAGGTAACCAGAGATCAAGGGCTCGGGGCCCATAACCTGTCGAGGGCGCATCCTGCTACACTAAGTAGAAGATGGTAAGATCTGAGACATACCTGGGGACAAGAAGCTAAGACTGTTAGTAGAAAGCTAGAGGGCTTAAGGCGACTGTTTCAGAGAGAAACAAACTGAGTATTAAGGCAGGTAACTACTGTCCTTATATGCTACAAAAGAGTGTGCACAGACCATTTGTATGATGTGCTCATAGCCATAGATCATATACTACATATATAGGAAAAAGCTGTGCATAATGTAAAGTAGATAAAAGAAAGGAATAGAACAATGTTCAACAAATTACATGTGCATACTCTATATCATGTAATTGTCCTTTGTACCAAATTTCAGATTTTTTGACCGTGCCATAGAGTGGAACAGATGAAGGCAACTAGTCGCGAGTCCACAGAATTAGTCACGTGATCGATCCAAGCTGCTACTTGTCTCCATCCGTTCTTTTCAACGGCACGGTCAAAAAATCTGAAAATCAGTACAGATGATAATCACATGACATACATTGTGTAATTGTAATTATTTTTACATTTACAAAGCATTTGCGTGGTATTTAGAAATAAAAAGATGATTTTGACATGTTAAAATTTTAATATACATATTTCTTCCCCACTTCAGATTTAAAAAACATGGGTGTCCAGACTCTGAAGCCATAAACTGACACTTTGTACATACAGCATAGGACACTTGTTCTTCTGATTTCTTATAGGAAAGTAAGTTCTGTTGAGTATTGATTCCAGTATGTATTTTAAGATTTTATACATTGTGGTGTTGTTTATGATACAAGTGCCATTGACTGTGAGAACTATGATGTGCCCATAGGTGTCGCAGTGATAATGTTTGCAGCTTTTTCAGGAAATGCTTCTTTATACATCAAAGGAAATGGACCATTGCTTGTGCATGGCAAGTATGAGGCCATAGGATTTGTGAGCAATTATCATGATGAGGTAACAATAAGGTGAGATTTTCCAAATGGAGAATACATATGGAGACCAGCCAGCCCAAGCTTGGTAAGGACAAGACATCAAACTCTGGCCTCATAATAAACATAAGACAGGCATGAAGTTTGATCCATGTGGCTATATAGATCAGATCCATGCCTCCTGGAACAACTGAAGTGCTGCATGGGATAAAGTGTTCCACATACTTAAAAGTAGATCTGATGAAATACTTGCAAGTATTTGATTCACAGGTCCATGGAGCACAAATCCACAAACTGGATAATAAACATGATAATGATATAAGACATATTAAACATATTAATTAGTTTGACACAACAGACAGGATGGGATGACAAAACCAGGATTGTGCTTATGATTCTTTGACTTATATTTTGGGAGATATATGGACTTGTAACTCCATGTTTTGGACAGATGTGTGGCATAACCAAAATCAGTACTTGAATACTTTTGTTGTGGGGTTATCAAAACTGTCTCAAGAAAATGGGTCATTAGATCACATCTGCTGTCATATATATTGGGACTCCACAATGAATAGTGGAAATGGGGTTAGACAAAATTTGAGTGGAGGCTGATAAAAATTGAAATTAGTAATAGTGTGTGTAAGCAGTGAGCCAAGGGTGTTTGCAGACACCCCACTTGAAGATTTTCAGAGCCACACCCTAAATATATATGATTTGTTTCTCATTACATAAAAATTCACTGTATATGTGGTGTATTGGGGAGTTGAGAAATGAAATCAGGCAGAAACTGCATACAAGAAGCAAAACAGATCCTTCAGGTCAGTCAAATGTTGCTGTTGAATCTTGATAAATTAACCAATAATTTATTAGAGTGCAATAATGTGGTATCTTCTAATATAAGTATGTGCCCTGTGTGTAGGGACAACATAAAAGATGAAACTATGTTTATGGTCTTAAATACTGGACATCTGAAGGGTACTGTAAATTCATCCATTGAAAAAAATGCAGAAAAATAGTGGTAGTCCTCCACACAAACAAAATCTGTCAGAGTAATGTGCACTGATCAAGTAAGAACAAATCTGCACTTGAGAGGTATTTTATACTGGATCAATGGAAATCATTTTATTGCTTACATTGTTACACCTGATTAGCATTTATGGCTAAATGATGGAATTGCTCATGCAAGATAGACTTAGATAGTCACAGAATTCAAGGAGACCTTATGACTTACAATAATCAACCAGCTTGTACTTATGCAAAGTGATTCATGGAAACTTGAGATAGCTCCTATATACCCTAAGAATCGTTCCTGCCAGCTTGCATGGCCATTCCCCTCAAGTAATTTAAGGATTTTTTTAGTTGAGTTGGCATGGCATACAAAGGTCATAGTTTCAACATAATCCAGCAGTTTTATGGGATTTGTGCCCTGTGTATGCATATTCCGAGAGTCAAAAAACAAATCTATAACAAGTTCTCAAATTTACATCTAACACAATCTTTAATAACAACTTCTATCCTTTCCTTATCTCCTTGGCAGGGATTTCTACACCTCAAGATCCTCTTTCTATCTCTCAACCTTAGCACTTCCCCATCTCCAAAGCCTCTTTCACACTCTTCCTCCCCTCCACAACGTCCTTCACCACCTTCAACGCAGCCTCGAAATCCTCAAACAAGATATGTTTAATCCCGTTGTTCACACAATAAGCTGCTAAATCGTTCTCTCCATATGGTTTCTCTTTCACGAAGAGGACGTCTGCGTGGGCGGCTGCGGACATGTCTACATGCGTGCAATGAGGGAGGGACAAAAAGGAAGGGCGAGGGAGAAAAAAAGAAAGCAAATTTGAGTATTTGAGTATTTGATACGCAACAAATGTCAGGAAATTTGGTACGTACCAGAGACACCATCACCAAAGAAAAACAAGACAGGAGGGTTCTCGAGAGAACGATAAGGTAAGATGGCTTGAGATTTATCATGACCATATCCACTGTTTTAAAAAAGAAAAGAGAAAATAAAAAACAATATTCAGTCTCATTGTCCCAAGTTAAAATCATAAATTACCGGGAAACCCAAAAACTTCACCAACCCCCAGCCCCCATACATACACCAATTACTCACCTCGTAGGATGTCTATACTTAATCTCCCACTTTCCGTCTTCCTTGATCTCCACATCGTTCGAAATCACATCGATCTCCTTCGCCGCTTCTTCTCCTACCAAGTTGGACAGGACTGCACGAATCGTAGGGGCCATACCGGAAGAAACGATAATTAAGGGGATGTCGGAGGATTTGCAGTAAGCGTGGAAGGACTTGAAGCCCGGGTCGAGTTTGATGTCTTTTGCGGATCGGGAGGGATGACGAAGATAGAGAGGGAGGCGAGGATTAGATTGGGAGAGAGAGAGGTATGTGTATGTATGCACGTACTTTCTCTAAGAATCTTCTTACATTCCTCAAAGGAATGACCGTTAGCGACTACGCTAGCAAGCATTTCGCGGAAAGCGTCTCTGCGTTACGCAACAAAAGATCGAGGAATCCATACACAGGCGTAAGTCATAAGGAAACAAAGGAACATCACACTGGAACACTCACCTAAACGTCTGTTTTCCCGACAAAATCTCCATATTCAACTCTCTCCTCTTCTCCCGACCAATTCCGAGGTGATCGGTCATATCTAAGCAACGAGGAAAGACGAATCGATGGTGAGTAGACATGAAAAAACCTCCACCCGAAAAAGAGCTCACAATCATTAGAGTCGTAGTTAGTGATCGTGCCATCCCTAGAAGGTCAATACATTGAGCAACAAAGATACACGAATCAGTCCCAACTTAGGCCGAAAGCTCGACAAAACGCACCAGTCCGACAACACCACAAACTTCTTGCCCTGATACAGAGGAGGATAAGGAAGCGTGCTATGAGGGATTTCGATTGTCATCTTTTGCTTTGGATGTCTAGCTCTAGTTTGCAGAAAAAAGTGGTGGTGGTGCTTCCAGTGGAAGAGGGTGACGGTAAAAAAGTCTAGTGTGCGAGACTTCTAATCGGACTTGCGAGGGTTTATGTATAAAACAGAGTCCCGGATAGCACCGAGTATGTCCAGAACGTCAGCGCTGTCAATAACGTGTCCTGCGACGTAGAAAGGGTAAAAAAAAGTCGAGTAGGGTGGTAAGATGATGGAGTTGATGGGACGTACGCATTTCATTTGCCAGCTCAATGCAACGTTGGTGGAGCATGTAATCTTATCTAATCTTCATCTAAAGTTACACGGCCCGAAATGTATGACGTAGCAGTTCGACTCCGAGTCTGGAAGTACGGGTAACTACGAGTCTGGAGTGAGTAAACACCGCATTCAAGTCTGTAAAGTCAATGGGCAGTGGGCTACGGATCGTTCAACTTACAGATGGACGAAACTGGGGACTCTCAGCGACTGAATCTGTGTTTCATGGAGCAGGCAAGAGCGCAGAGACATCCGAAAACGTAATGTCGGAGAGCAGTATGGCGTCGTCAATCACATAGCATTATAAAAAGTATCCGGTGGAGAACTTTCAGCAACGACCTAATACCGTGTTGTAATGTAAGCAATGGGAGATGCCAAGAGTGTCAAAATACCTCGCAGCCTTCCGACCGAAGGGAGGGCGGCGAGAGTCTTGCGTGCATCGCACGGGTAGCTACTAGTCATCATCATTATCATCATCAATCAACTTCAGCTACATATAAGACGGCCGCTTGTCTTAAGACAAGACAAAGAAGCAATCCGATTGGCTGCTTGACGCGGGAAGCCTCGCAGCCATCTGACCGAAGGGAGGCGGCAAGTCTTGCGCACATCGCACGTAGCTGCTAGTGTCTGCACAATCGCCGAATCAATTGGCACTGGTAAAAATGTCTTTCAGGGTCCAAAGCTTTAGCTTACCTCCAGTTGCACTCTGCTTCCAAATGTGATCTTTGTGTCTCCATGTCTTTCGAGAACAAGAATATTCAAGAGTATCGGTAGGTGAAACCGAGTATTAGGCCTAGGTAGATACTATTCTATTAGCAAAAACCCGCTCTGAAAGAGTGAGAGAAACATAAGTGAACGATTCAGGATGATTGAATGCTCCATTAGTACTCCTTAAACCATAGCTCATACAAGTCAACTCTCCAGGCATATCAAGTAAAACACAAGCATGACATATCCAAATACCCACCGGTAATATTGACAACCGGACGATGGATACGTACTTGCCACAAGAGAGATAGCCCGTAAACAGAACAATACATTCAGTGCTCCGCTGACAGCACAACTAATCATCCTGAGTCTCTCTCTGAGGTGGCTCCGGTTTCCCATGTATAACACTCAGTAAAAGATTGCATTGAGTTAGACCGTTTGCAAAGGGTGGATCAGAATCAGCGCGTTGCGTACGTCAATGATACAGGTTGGAGCATTTTTCCGTGAGCCATAAGTAACATTTTCACAAGCTGACGGAGATTCAGATATTCCATCATTTGGAAACAATCTATTCAAAAACGCCGCTGCACTAAGGGGAACACTTACTAGAAGGAAACACAGTTTTCAAAAATGACTAGACTCGGGATGGAAGTGTTTATCGCGAGAAATTTTTTTTATATAAGATTGCCGATGTCAGCATTTCTATTCAAAATATACACCGGTTTCATGGAGGTGGGTAGGTAGGTAGATTACACGGCTACCGCAAAAAAATGCGAGGTGATCAGGACCCGACGAGTGATTTGTGGCATCACACCATAAACGCACCTTCGCCGAAAGCGTAAATACTAAAATCCGAGTAGGCGCACTATAATCGGACTGCTACCGGATAAATTGTTTCAATGAATGCTCAATTTGCAATTCAAAGATGGGGAATCCCCACTGTTTGGGGAGTATCAGCGTCGATATGAGGTGGTAACTTGGCGTTTCTTTTTGAAAGCCGTAGTTTAAATTATGTAAATGATTATGACACAGATTATATTATAAGTAGTATGTAGAGTTTCGATAAATATTATAAGCAAATTTAAGTAGTAGTGTTATTAGATCTGGTTAAAATTGGTAATGATGTTAGTGTTTAAGATCTATGCTTGACAGAGTATTATGTTTACCAATGTGAAGGATTTTGTTGTGTCCCTTGCAAATGGCTGCATCGGCTCCCACAGTAACGAGGCAAGAGTTCGTATACCGGTCCTTGTATTCCGTTTGGACAACGGGGTATTTGGCGTGAAGAGCGTTCGAGAGTCTTCATCAATTGACAGGGTTCGCGAAATGGCTTTCCCGATCTTCCACATAGGTAGATGTGAGTAATCTGTCGGCACATTCTGTTCGAACGTAATGTGATAGCTTCTAGGCAGGATGGTCGGTGGGTTCTAGGAAGGAACTTTGAGGTTACTGCAGATACACAGATCCCAGGACAAGAATACTGACTCTTCAGAAGCTCAAGAATCATAGTAAAGCATCAGATTGAATGCGTCCTTCATATACTCCTGGCCACACTTTGGCGCTGCCGATGTATTGTGTTAAGATGACACAAAGCTCTGCATAATACTAGAGCTAGGCTTTGCTCTATGACTTTTGTTGATTCTGTCGGTAACTCAATACGATATACCAGTGAGGATAAAAGGCAGGCGCTTACCAATTCATCAAGACAACTAAAGAGTTAACATCAGAATGAGTTAAGGGTCGCTTTCAATTAGACTTAAATTTCGGAAACGTGGTACCTAACAAAACACCGCATTCAAGTCGGTGAAGTCAATGTGCAGTGGGCTACGGATCGTTCAACTTACGGATGGACGAAACTGGGGATTCCAGCGACTGTTTCATGGAGCAAGCTCGAGCACAGAGAGGTCTGGAAACGTAATTTCGGAGAGCAGTATGGCGTTGTCAATCACATAGCCCTATATAAAAAAATATCCGGCGTAGACCTTCAAGCAATAGTGTACTAATATCGCATTGTAAGCAATGGGAGATGCCTGTGACACTCCAAGAGTATCAAAATAACTTACAGAAGCGACTGACGAATCTCAACTGGAAGGCGGTACATTTCGAACCCTTCCCAAATTATCCCAGGTTATGTTTATACAAATTGAAATGTATAGAATATCGTCTTTGTTTGGAACAGTCACGGCGCGTTGATGCTATTTGGGCGTCTGCAGTAGTCTACAGTTCTAACGCCAAACAAAGTAGGTGAGATACGAGCACACGACATCAAAATAAACAATCAGAGACGATCATTGGACTCATGAATAGTTTACCTTTATCACACGCATTTGATCCGTCTCAACCGATACATACAAAGGCGTCAGTACATAACGATCGGTCGTCGATTTGGCAGATCGTACTACTAGTACCTTTGTTTAATGACGACTATGGTTGAACCTCTCCACGAGGACTCTTTGTTTCAGCCAATGATTGTTACTTCCGCATCTTCCGGTGCATGAAGGACCAGCAGAGGACGTGTACATATCACGGTGACACTGCTGTGATGTGACTCAAGATACTATCGTTGATAGGGAAATGTAATCGACAGGGAAGTGTAATCCATTTTTTATCTTTACTTCTAGTAGACTTGCAAACTCGGGGATTTTTTGTACTCTAGTTTACACCTATTGGATGCAAGATAAAAAGAATTGAAGCTGGCCCGACGATGTTGAAGTGGACTAAAAATTGCAATTACACTTCCCTGTCGATTACATTTCCTTGCCAACGATAGTAGGTCGAAAATCTTCAACTCCCGATGCATCAGGAGATCCCGAGCTTCACAGCCTCGAGCCCCTCCCCCCGCCACACAGTGTTGTCAATTAAGGGGTTAATAAGGGCGAATTTCTTTGTTAAGCCCTTAAACCTTAATAAGCGTAAATTAAGTTAAGGGTAATTACGACGCATCAGGAGATCCCGAGCTTCACAGCCTCGAGCCCCTCCCCCCGCCACATAGTATGCATCTGCATAGATTTCGCCATTCACATGAATCTAGAAGAGCTGTAACGCTGCGGTCAAGTATATTCAAAAATTTATCCTCCGGATAATGCTCGTGTATAAACAATCAGCGCTCTGTTCTTTTTACTCCGGCCCACTTTTTTCCTTAGGCTCGGAAATTTTCGATAGCTATCTGTCCGATATTTGTAGCATTAATGCCGAGGTATTTATTCATTGATTCGTCAGCTCGGCTGCGACCCACGATTACCTACCAATTTGGGTCGTGTGGTATCAAGCTAAGCCACTCGGAACTCATTCGTAAGCTGGAAGCTCCTTTGGTGTAGGGACAATCCAGTCCCGAAACCGCAAAAACATCTCTTGCAAAACCGGAAGGAGAACTGTTCATCTGGCCATATTTAGACAAAGAGAACAAGGGACAGCGGCCTCAAGAAACTGCTTATAGAAAACCAATTTCAGCAAATACAGGGGTTGACTATAACATTGCGCAGCAGCATCAATGCAGACTCTTCTGGAGGCAATCTAACCACAAAGTAATGCATTATCGCAGTCAATTTAGCCATAGGCCGAAGTAAATTTCATGAAGTAATCAAGTGGTACAGACAGAGGGATAACGATTTCTTGAATGTGGTTTCAGATGGCAATTCCAGAATACCGCGGGTAGCCCGACCTCAGATATCATAATTGTACATAGCGGCCTCGTCGATGAATATTGCTCTTGCGCCCAGGCATGACATGAAGGTGAATGGGGCAGAGCAAGCGGAAGGAACGTATTGCATCCCGAACTCAAGAGATTCCCTTACAGAAGTTCATGCGCCTATCCCAAGCGGCCGAGAAGTATCTGGTATTCCAATTGATGGAGTTGTGTAGACTTGGGCCATCATTGGCGGTGCATAAATTTGAGAAGTAACGGCACGACAACTGAAGATTCTGTCATGTGTACTATCTCGTCGGTTATTACGACAGCGCCAACCTCGGGAAAAGCATCAATGGAAAAAGCAGAATTGATACTATGGGGCACCAAACTTGTGACCATCACTCGACTGAAGAACTATATCGGTCTTGAGATTGCAAGTCTCCTCCGTCCGTACAATTTTGACCCTTGACTGGTGTATTGATGCGGAAACGCACCTCGGAAAGAGAGTGATTGAGTACATTTATCCTTCTTTAGGTATCAAGTTGAGCTTTTAGCAGGAGGGTATTCGTAGATTCGGGTTTCAAAAACTAAATGTTGAAGAAAGGAGGGAGGAACGGGTATGTAAATTGATCGCGAATTCACACGCTCCTAATGTTGAATGGTTCACTGACGAAGACAACCTACGCTACTAAACCTTCTATATCTCTCAATACCAGACCTCCTCTACAAAACACAAGGCGCCTATACCACTGCCAGTATCAAAGACTTCACGTGACAGGTCTACCGGTCTACCGATTGCTTTCCGTGAGTACTCCAAGGTTCTGAACTTCCAGTACCATCAAAGAAACTTGAAACTTTGGGCGTCTACAGTAGTCTACAGTTCTAACGCCAAACAAAGAAGGTGAGATACAAGCACACGGCATCAAAATAGACAAGACAATCAGAGACAATCATGGACTCATGAATAGTTTACCTTCATCACACGCATTTGATCCGAGAGTCTCAACCGATACATATACAAAAGCGTCTGTACATAACGACAGGTCTTCCACATCTTCCGGTGCATAAAGGTACCAGCAGAGGACGTGTACATCTTCACGTCCCGACGCATCAGGAGATCCCGAGCTTCACAGCCTTCGACCCCCACCCCCCGCTACATAGTATGCATCTGCATAGATTTCGCTATTCACAAGTGGCGGGCGGGGGCCATCAGGAAAAACCCAATGTGCGAATTCATGCCATAATCGACAAATTAAGCGAAATGGCCGTAGTTTTCAAGAAATGGCCGGGATTTCTTGTAATTGGGAGCGCTGCCGTAGAATGAGTACTCTGTATACTAGCACACATCACAGATTTATAGAGTGTTTAGATTTATAGAGTGTATAGATGTATAGTAAGTATAGATTATTCAAATCTCTATACATCTTATTATGGACTATGTATCACAACATTGGTATAGAAACCATAGAAGACATAGGTGATGATATGTTACTTATTATATGTGTTAATTATGAATTTATGAGTGAACAAATTCTAAATTTCAGTCTTGCATTACACCTTGAGGTGCCATCAAGCTTGAACTTTAGGTAGATCCAACTTAAGGGGTGTAACATGTATCAAATACACCGTAAGAAGCACATCAATTATAGATAGATTCATGTGTAGCAAGTTTTGAGCCTGGGGAGAGGTTCAGCTTTTTATGATTTATCACATATAGCTTGCCATGCAAGAGGCGAGAGTTTTGAGGTGCCATGTATCCAGGGCGCTGCGTTGTCAATGACTCAATGCCAATGTCGGTGGAGAGTTTAATTGCCGTGATCATGTGGTTAGTTAAAGCGGAGTCTCAAATTTTTGTTGATCAACTTCCGAGTCGTTTCATTACCTTCTTTCTTCCTTTCACCCTCAACCGGTCGTCAACTATTCCTCAAGATGTGTACTTGCTTATCGGTCAGTAACTATCATACGTTATACTACTACTGTCAAGCACTGCTGATAGCGCTTGTCAGCGAAATGCTTGTGTGATTGGATTACTGGAATTTCGGCTGTTTATCAACTGCGAAGTTTGGAAGGTTGTTCTTAAGGCAAAGGAGTTTTGTACGCTTTTTTCTATCCCTTTTATTTAGCCATTCTAATACTAAAACGGCTTCTGACTTATTTGTAGGTTTAGACATGACTGGTAAATGACACACCGTAACGCTGTTTGGATTTTCTTCCACGGCCTCTTTTTTTAGGGACGTAATGGGTACCTCTTGATTTTCTTCCGAGACTCTCAATTCCAATTGGGCACAGAAGCAAGCCGTCAAAGTCGATATCGGTTGGCATGATGGGGAATGGAACATGTGTCATGGTAGACTTGTCACCTAAGCATGGTCTTCCTTTGGTACGTTTCTTTTCTTTTTGATTGTGAGTGTTGTTCTACCTTAATAATGCGGTGTTCTAGCTCTTCTACATTGCTTTTCATGCAAAGTTATCCTGAATATGTGTTCGAACGTGTGTGTGTTCAGTCACTGCGTTAACTAAATAGTCTACTTACGTTTAGTATAGTGACCCGTGTGGATTGCTACGATGCGAGGTTTCTGTTTCGGACATTTGGAAGTCTAGGATATCAGTTTATATACGATATACGATGTACATGTAGATACTATATAAATAATATTAGTGTTTCTTGGCCAGTCATCATAGAACATATCTTACTTTTCTTCGGCAATTGGGGGAATTTTCAGCTTATTTCGACAAATGTATGGGAATTAAAAACGGGGTAAAGGTATGTAAAGAAATCGATCGGATTGGCAGAAATGGTAACTTTGAGTGCCAAATGGCCGTAATTTCCAGAAAAAAAGGAAATTCCAAGCAATTTCCACGATGAGGTTGTTCCTGATGCGCCACTCAAACTTGAATATCCGGTGTCGACCTTTACATGTTACAGCGGTTTGCAAAAAGAATGAGACTCGCAATTTTTAATCGATATACTTATGTATATAACGCGTCTTTTCTACGATCAATTGCCCGATCATTCCCCAATTGAGGTCCCGAGTGCAAAGAGTGCAAACTGACGCATTTATATACATATATAAAGATAAAAAAAGCAAAGTCTCATTCTTGTTCTTCTTGTAAGCAACAATGCACGCCTAGTAATACCGCGTTGTAATGTAAGCAATGGGAGATGCCAAAGCGACTGACAAATCTCAACTGGAAGGCATTTTGAACCCTTCCCAAAGCATACCAGGTTATGTTTATGCAAATGTATAGGATATCGTCTTTATCGGGAATAGTCACGGCGTTTGTGTTAATACTGTTTGGACGTCTGCAGTAATCTACAGCTCCAACGCCAAGTACACGACATCAAAATAGACAATCAGATACCATCATTGACTCGTGTTCACATTTATCACATGCATTTGATCTGATTTACTCATTTGTTTGGAAGACCTCCGATGTTCCATTTCTGGATATCTGTCGGTGCACCACTGTCACTTTCAATCTATCGCTGTTTGGTATTTTCTTTAGATGGGCTGTTCATAGCCGGTTGACACACGTCCTTCAGGAATGTGAAGCTCGACATAAAAGACGACATTCCATCAGCCCAGTCTATTATCCAACATTCTTGAGCTTCTGAAGAGTCAGTATTCTTGTCCTGGGATTTGTGTATCTGCAGTAACCTCAAAGTTCCTTCTGTCTCCTAGAACCCAATGACCATCCTGCCTAGAAGCTATCACATTACGCTCAAACAGAATGTGCCGACAGATTACTCGCATTTACCTATGTGGAAGATCAGGAAAGCCATTTCGCGACTTTTTTGTGTACTTTTTCAGCGGAAAATCAATCAGATACAGATTTTGTTATGATGTTTGCTAGTCAGGGCGGCGTACGCGCAGAGCTAGAGCTCTACTGTATCATTTGATTCAATCCGCGGGTAACGTGTAACACAGCCGCAAATTTCGCGAAATTTTTGGGCTGTTCGCAGTGACAGAGGCCCATTAGCGAGTTCCAAAACTAAGATTGTAACGGTTCAATTTCTCATTATTTTTTCAGCTGTCGAAATCCACCACATGTAGCTATATTTCTCTGGTATGTACCAGAGACAACATCACCAAAGATAAACGACAGGAGGGTTCTCGAGAAACCGATAAAGTAAGATGCTTTGAGATTTACCATGACCATATCCACTATTTTTGAAAAGGAAAATAACAATATTCAGTCTCATTGTTCCAAGTCATTGTTCCAAGTCAAAATCATAAATTATCGGAAATCTCAACAACCTCACCAACCCCCCATATATACTCAATTACTCACCTCGTAGGATGTCTACACTTAATCTCCCACTTTCCAACCTCCTTGATCTCCACATCGTTAGAAATCACATCGATCTCTTTCGCTGTTTTCTCTCCTACCAAGTTAGACAGGATCACGCAGATTGTGGGGGTCATACCAAAAGAGACGATAATTAAGGGGATGTCGGAGGATTTTGTTACAGTAAATGTGGAGGGACTTGAAACCCGGGGAAGAGGGTGACGATAGCAATCAAAAAGTCTAGTGTGCGAGAAGTTTAGTCGGACTTGGGAGGGTTTATGTATAAGAGTCCCGGATAGCACCGAGTATGACCAGAATGTTGTCAATAACGTGTCCTGCGACCTAGAAAGGTAGAAAAAAGTCGAGTAGGGGTGGTAAGATGATGGAGTTAATGGGACGTAAACCAACGTTGGTGGAGCGAAACTTACGCGGCCCGAAACAGGCACCCTATGACGTACCAGCTCGACTCCGAGTCTTACATGTACTAAGTACGAGTGACTACGAGTATGTAGAAGTAAAAAAGAGGGAGCCTCATGCTGCTCGAATGAGATCGAGCGTGCTTTGAATAATTTGCATTGGTCGTCACCGTTTTTGTGGCGAAGGAACATGCAATGGCCTAACTTATATTTATAAGTACAAAAGGAACTTCTGAACAGTGTTCGCTTTTAAGGCCTTAAACCCAGTCCCGGGAATCTTTAAGGCTTATTTAAGGCTTAAGGGTAAATTTAAGGCTATTATTTAAGGCTTAAATATTAAATTTTTTGAAAACATTAAAGTTGATTAAACCTGCCCAATCGCACCCATACATGTAAGTGAGTTATTATCCTACGTACTCTTCATCTGAATTGATCTCTATGGCACCATTATTGGGTCTTCAATTCTCCTCTGCAGTGGCCAATGCCTGCTTCTTTGCCAATTTGCATGCCCAACTCAAAGATGCTGTTCTGGCAGCCCACCAAACAATGTTTCTAAGGTCCATTACACCATCCACAATGGCACCATTGAAAAACTTTGTCTCACAGTGGTCATTTGATGTCGGTCCTGTGGCGGCCCGACTGCTCATTTAGCCGATTTAAGGCTTAAAAAAATCATTGAGAATCCTTAAGGCTTAAATTTAAGGGCTTTAAGCCTTAAATTGTTTAAGCCCTTAAGCCTTAAGGAGAACACTGCTTCTGAAAGCATATTCACCGAAGAGGTACGGAGTATGCGTAGTAGATGAATCATATACTCGAAGACAAATTTAACCTGACGTGTTTTTGGAATGCCTTCAACACACCGAGAAGATCACGTAGAGAAATGAGAACCGTATTAGGCTAAGCTCACAGTAAATAGACTGAACTCGTGTGATATAAGACCTCGGACTTGATGCCAGAAAGCGCTTCGACGCTTTTACAGATTTGACTTGAAGCGGAATTTGGCTTGCGCGCTATGTTCATTGTTCTAGAGATGTTTTTTACGCCTCAATTCTGGTAGACTGATAATGTTGTTGACCACGGTGAGAGACCGTACAATATGTGGGACATGATGGCGGGAAACAAGAGTCATGGAGTTACTTTTATTACCTGATTTGAATGGTCCGGATCGTTCTTCACCGGGATGCAGTGTATCACTTTTTGATTGATGATCGATGATCTTGTACAATTTCTCATAACTGAAGCGTTCTGAAATACTCTGCAGGACAGTAATCAGTTGCTAGACGCGTGCATTGTCTGAAATAACACGGAAATAGAGCGAAAGAGCCGCGAGAGACTCAGGAATGCCCTTCCTAACCGTGATTTAAACGAGAAGTATACTTACTCGTATAAATCAATCGCATTCTACATAGTATCGGGGATTATGGAGTACTCGAGAATTAGCAACTCGCTGCTTCTAGGTGAACGACCAATCAGCCGCGTCAGAAGCTCGTAGCTGACACTTTTTGATACGGTGTTGCCACTAATACATCCTATGTTCTCCATCAAAGCGAGATCGAATCACCACCGTGACTAATTTACTTTGAGCCTTGTGATAGTCAGCTCTTCTCAAGGTCCCAACAAAATCCACAGATAGAACTACCGTTAAAGCAAGGTCACCGTCATCACCATCAGTATAAAGTAGAGGAGACGAACAACTCAGGTTCTTGGTGATCCTTCACCACGCTCGATAGTCACTCCCCCAATGTCGGACTCACCCTCGAATCAGGATCAGACCCAGAGTATAGAGATCATCCAAAGTATCCTCCCCATAATATGGCAATTAATCGTCTTTATGATTGCCATATTTCTGATTTACGGGATATACCTTACAATCACCCTGCTCGCGGTGCATACTCTGTTGTACGTTACATCATTCTCACCTCAGCCGCTCCATCATGATTTTCTCATGGAAAGCGTCATAGATCCCGGGGTATAACTTGGAGCTCAAAGCCCCGATTAGTGCTCTTCATCATCACCGTGTTCGAGCTGTTGGTTTCAACAGCATACGTCGTTGTCTTACTTGTAGTGATCGCATTGATCTTTCTTTCAGCCGGTAATGTGAGCTCGGAATGGGCTCTGCACTATCTGCGTCTTTGCCAACAAGCTGGTGCCGGAATGGGTTTCGTCGTGCGCTTGAATGTGAGAATGCCACTTCTTGCCGATTTGTCCCGTTTTGATCCTATGTCAACTCACTACTTTTCTTTTCCAAGTTTCTTCTAAGTGATGGAATAGTTGTATGGAGAACTTGGGTCTTATTTCCATTCGACAAACTCGTCAAATTTACTTTGGTCTTTTGCATGCTTGTAGCTTCCGGTTCGTCCCTCAGATCGTTCAATTAACGAACTTATTGTAACCTTTGCTGACCCTGTACTTATACCCTCAGTCTGTACTTGTGTTGACGGCGCAATCACTGCAAGTAGAACTGCGTTTGATATCCTACATAGCGTAGGAGGTCCAGCAACTCGGAATCTACTCATGTCTCTTCCACTATTGTTCACAAACGTTCTCGCGACCGGTTTGATTGGGTACAAAGCATGGTGAGTAATTCCCTTTTATTCAGGAATAAGTTAAACCCTCCACGGTTTTAGGTCTCATCGAAAGGCCGTAAAGCAAAATTTGTTGTCAACTAAGACTACCATGTCAAAGGCTTTAAAAACTCTCTGGCTTATGATCGAGTCAGGGTTAGTTTATTGCATCATTTGGGTATAAAATTTCGATTTCGTCTCGCCGGTCTTCCAATGCATACTTACATACATTGCTGATCTTACAGATGGCATATATTATCGTAATAGAAACTGGTCCCAACTCAAATGATGCTCTTGCAACAGCTCCCGCCTCGATTTTCATAAGTATCATACCACTACTCGCGGTAGGGTTTCGATCTTTCTTTACATATCAATTTGTCTAAAATATTAACCCACAACTCTAGGCATTATTCCCTGCCTTAGTGATATTGGTGACAGCCCTTGAGGACAACAAGGAATCAAGCAATAGATCCAGGATTCTATCTCAATCAATTCAATTCGCTTCAAGAAACACTGCTACCAGTGCTACCGGAATTTCTACGGCGAGATCTAATATTTTCCTAGAGGCTGAATTGAGTCAAGATATTATTCTTACACCACATTCTACAGCAGATGCTATGGAACATCCCACCAAAAATAACCTTTGATGCATAGTATAGCAGACATCATGATTGTAGCTTATCAGGAAAAAAGGACTTCAGATGACAATACGTACATATGGATTAGGGACTGGATACTGACATGTATCGTGATATGCCATTTTCTTCTTTACAACTAATCTTGTATTTTCGAAAATACATCTAAACGTGGCCAAGTTGAACAACACATCAAAGAGTATTGAAAGTACCGAGAGATTGAAAAATGGACCTTCCTACTGTGTAAGATAGACGACAGGGGAAACGACAGAAATCAACAAGACAGTATCAAATGTCAAAAACTGTAGTCCGTTGTCCTCGACAATGTATTTATGTGTATGTACTTATGCTCGAAAATTCCCCCAAACAACCCATTTCTTTTCATTGGAATATTCAGCAATTCAACACCTCCGGGAAAAGCTCTGCATAATACGGCTTCAACCAAGAAATTGGTCCATCGCAAAATGTTCGAAGTACGAGGTTGAACAGCTACGAGTTGTAAATTGTTCAGGCCGAGTGAGAAGCCAAGGCCTTGCAATGTAAATTAACATCAGCACGGTGGGGCTTTCCAAATGGGGATAATTCTTCGTTTTGACAGCCACATCCTGCAAAGTCGACTCTAGCAAGCCCTACGTAAGCAAAAAGACTGTAGCTAATAATGTACATTGGGGACTGAACGCCGAGTATGTGTAACACAACACATCATTTTTGTTCAAGACTGATCCTGTATTGTATTTTTGAGAGGGGAAATAAAAAATAAATCTGCACAAGCTGGACATCCCAACAAACA
Organism: Dendrothele bispora CBS 962.96; assembly: GCA_004369135.1. NCBI lineage: Eukaryota > Fungi > Basidiomycota > Agaricomycetes > Agaricales > Dendrothele > Dendrothele bispora. The sequence goes on from ML179443.1 coordinate 48,726, forward strand.
CACCAAAGAGGGGATTCGCAAGTTCTGGATGTAATTTATAAGGTAGACAGGGACACAATAAGACAAAAAGAGATTCTTGATTCATATTCTACTATGCTGCCCCACCTTTGTACAAGTTTCCCAAAGTCTTAGCTACAGTTGTGACATGATAACGATCAGGCGCTAGACATCTGCGTTGTCTAGGGCCACAGAAATTGGGCGGGCGAAGTGGGGACTCATCAAATGTCACTATTTTCGGGCCGTTGGTATGGTACATTAGCATGTAACTTGATACACATTTAACCGGGACCTGAGTAGCTCGAAGAAATTCAAAATTTGTAAAAATCGCATTTTTGATTTCAGCGGTCTAAGTAATACCGGAGATTCTCTTTACTGTGTTCAGGCCAAATTAGATCACCGCTGATGTAACTCTGAGCCCAGTGACGCTCACCCCACTGGTATGTTGAATTCAGATAGTCTGATCTAAGCAACGCCACTACTAGTATTCGGTGGTGGATCTCACAGCTGCCTTTACAGCAAGGTTACTTCCATCACCGACTACAAGCTATTCATTTCAACATTAAAAGATATTCTGATTGATCAGATAAGTACACTACGGGCAAGACTTTCCGCAGTGAGGAATTTGGGAGGAAAATTTGAGGAAATTGTGATCTAGCATTTCTATTGGTCAATCACAATTTCCTCAAAATTTCCTCACAATTTCCTCACCGCGAAAAGTCGCTCTTGCCCGTAGTGGTAGTATATTATTTATTATTGAAGGAAATTTCACCACTAGCCAATGAAGTGAATGAAGTGTTGGGCCGAGGAAGAGGCTACAGGACAAGTGACAAACTCGGGTGACGAAAGTAGCCGGAGTTTCCAATGCCGGTAATAAAGGTCTTGACAAACAAGACCAGATCGGTGACCGACTGAGGCAAAAAACTTGTGTAAAGACGATTCCTCCTTTCAGTCGGCCTCGTAATTGATTCTTTCCCAACGTGAATTGATACTCTTGGCAATCCTAATAGCCATTTGTGACCAGCTCCAGAAGTGCGCCACTGAACGTAAGAGCGCAGTATAAAGTTGAGGGGATAGACAACTGCTGGTGATCCTTCACACCACACTTAGTACCTCAATGCCCGACTCACCAAATCAGGATTCCCAATGTACAGAGATCATCCAAAGTACCCTGCTCATACTTTGGCAATTAGTCATCGTTTTGGTTGCTACATTTCTGATTTACGGGATATATCTCACAGTAACCTTGCTTGCGGTGTATGTCCTATTGTATGTACATCATTTTTCACCTCAGCTGTTGCATTGTGTCTTTATGGATAGCTTCATAGATCCCGGGGTATAAGAGACTCAAGGCCCCGACTAGTACTCTTTATTATCACGGTGTTCGAGCTGTTGGTTTCAACAGCTTACGTCGTTGTCACACTTGTGGTGGATACACTACTTTTTCACGGTAATCTGAGCCCGGAATGGACTCAAAACTTTCTACGTCTTTCCCAACAAACTTACGTCGGAATGGATGTCATCATGCGCTTGAATGTGAGAATGGTTCTTGCTGATTTGTCCTGTTTTAATCATGTGCCAACTTACTACTTTTCTTTCAAAGTTTCTTTTAAGTGACGGAATAGTTGTATGGAGAACTTGGCTGTTATTTCCTTACAACAAACTCGTCAAATCTACTTTGGTCTTTTGCATGCTCGTAACTTCCGGTTTGTTTTTCAGGTCTTCCAGTTATTGTAACCTTTAACGACCCTGTATACCCTCAGTCTGTACTTGTGTTGATGTCAGTATCACTGCAAGCAGAAGTGTATCAGATATTATACGTAGCGTAGGAGGTCCAACAACTCAGAATCTACTCATGTCTCTTCCACTATTGATCACAAACGTTCTCGCGACCGCTTTGGTTGGGTACAAAGCATGGTGAATGTTTCCCTTTTTTTCGGAAGCAGTTTTGTGAACCTTTCACGTTTTAGGTCTCACCGAAAAGCCATAAAGCAAAACCTGATGTCAACCGGGACTAACATGTCAAAAGCTCTGAAAACTCTTTGGCTCTTGATTGAATCAGGGTTAGTTTACTGCACCATTTGGGTAAATTTCCATTTTGTTTCATCGAAGGTCCTCCGATACGTACTGATAATTGCCGCTGATCTTATACTTAGATGGCGTATATTATCGTGATAGAAACTGGTCCTAACCCGAATGACGCTTATGCAACGTCTTCTGCCTTGATCTTTGCGAGTATTATACCACTGCTTGCGGTAAGAGTTTCTATTTTCTCACATTTCAGCTTATCCAAAAATGCTAAGCCATAAATCTAGGCATTGTTCCCTTCCCTACTGATCTTGGTGGCAGCCCTTGAGGACACCAAGAAACCAGGCAACTTGAGCCCTGATGGAAACAATATATCCAGGTCCCTATCTCAATCGATTCGATTTGCCTCAGAAAACGCTGCAGCCAGTGCTACCAACATTTCTATGATGAGATCTGGTGGTGTCCTGGAGATCGATTTGCAGAACCGAGGTATTACCTTTGCACGGAGTCTTTCAGCAGATGCTATGGAACATCCTGTCAAAGAATAATCTTTGAGGCATAGTAAAGTATATAATAGACATCATGATTGTAGCTTATCAGAACCAAAAAGACTGTAGCTAATAATGCATACTGAAGCTAACCTAGATCCGAAAATTGACCCCAATGTGAAAAATCTTATAATTTATTGGCATTTTTCTTGTTACAGGCTACTTACTTTTATTTTACGTACCAAACTGCTGCATATCTATGTTCTACATGTCAGTTAGTCTCCATAAAAAAAAGACTGCTGCGGAATATAAACTTCCAAAGGCAGATTTTTCGCATCTGGGTCAATTTTTGGATCTAGGTTAGCTTCAGTACATATAGATTGAGGACTAGATGCTGAGTATGTGTAACATAACGTACTGGCGCCGTGTTTCCGTGTTCAAGACTGATCCTGTATTATGTTTTTTGAAAATAGAGATAACATCTAAATTTGCACAAGCTGGACATCCCAACAAACATACCAAAGAGGACATTTGCAAGTTCTGGAAATTAAACCTATATTTTCAAGATATACAACGGGGATATGATAAGACAATAAGACGATTTTTTTTCCATATCCTATGCTGCCCCATCTTTGTATGAGAAATTGGACGAGTGGAGTGGGGACTCAGAAATGCCATTGGTATGGTACATTAGCATGTAACCTGATTCTTAACGCCGCCAACACGGCATCCCCGTCTCCGAAAAAAATAAGTATAGTCTGAGACCTGAACAGAAGGGTACCTGGAGTCTGACACAGATTTCTGAGACTCTGTTCTGTAACACATATCACAAATAAGTATGTAGGAACCAGCTAACTAGAATAGCAGCTTGAGCCGAATAGCCGCGTCACATATCTTACACATATCTTACTAGTAGCCGATATTTCCCAGAAAGTACACACTTTCTGACGTGTTGCTATAGTATTTTAAGATGTCACCGTTGTACACGACAAGGATATGCAAATTCGCGTTTTTAGAGTGTTTCCCGTCATTTTTGAGGCTTGAATTTTTTTTGTAGGCAGTAATTGATAAGTAAAAGACTAACACAACACTGGTTAAGTAGAAAAGCCTCACGTGTAGATATTGCGAAGGAGGAACTGTACAGACGAAAGAAAGTTAGTTCGAGAGACTCGAGAGTGACAAGTTCAAGCTCCGATTGGCTGTTCCTGCCAGTCGGAACTTGAACGACAAAGCAGAAGCCGACATTTGCCAGGCGTGACCCTCCGTGACAGGGACATTTGCATATCCCTCTATTTTTGCGGTTATTCACTGCTACCCTCAGGAGCCCCCAAAAAAATCTGGAATAAAATAATTAAGGGTTTTGATACATAATGTTCTTGAATATTGACATCCGGTGGCGTTAGGATGAAGGGAAAAGATGAAGAAAAAGATTTTAGCGAATTTTGCAGTATCACATGTAAACAGTAACCGGACTTATTAGTACACCCCGGGTGCGGCTAATTAGTGCCATATATTCTTTTTGGGAGACGTTCCGGACTCCTTCCTTAAAGGGATATTCGCAGAATTAGCGCACCCGGGGGTGTACGGCAGTCTAATAGTAATCCCTGTTACATGAGATGTCGAGGTGCTAATACACCTTTGGCGGGGTAACTGGTCGTAAGCAAACCTAAGCGATTGCACACAAATACGCCTTAAAACATTTAGGGTAAGGTCCCCAGTGTCACTACCGACCTAAAATCATTCATATTAGGGTAGGGTCGAAGTTCCTGTTAAGTATTTCAAATACCATAAGTTCAAAGACGTTTGATCAGATGGGTAGTAGTTCAAAGGAAAATTATACGTTAAAGGTTGGGTCGAATACTCATTGACAACCATCTATGCAGGACAGGCCTAATGTCAGCTCCAAAAGTGCGCCACTAGACGTAAGAGCGCAGTATAAAGTGGAGGGGACAGACAACTATTGGTGATCCTTCATACCACACTCAGTACCTCAATGCCGGACTTACCCTCAAATCAGGATCCTCAATGTACAGAGATCATCCAAAGTATCCTCCTCATAATTTGGCCAATAGTCATCCTGTTGGTTGCTACATTTCTGATTTACGGGATATATCTCACAGTAACCTTGCTTGCGGTGTATGTCCTATTGTATGTACATCATTTTTCACCTCAGCTGTTGCATTTTATGTTTTTATGGATAGCGTCATAGATCTCGGGGTATAAGAAACTCAAGGCCCCGACTAGTACTCTTTATTATCACGGTGTTAGAGCTGTTGGTTTCAACAGCCTACGTCGTCGTTGTCACACTCGTAGTGAATGCATTGCTTTTTCACTATGGCCTGAGCCCGGGATGGACTCAACACTATTTACGTCTTTCCCAACAAGCTTACGCCGGAACGGATGTCGTCATGCGCTTGAATGTGAGAATGCTTCTTGTTGATTTGTCCCATTTTGATCCTATGCCAACTTACTACTTTTCTTTCAAAGTTTCTTTTAAGTGACGGAATAGTTGTATGGAGAACTTGACTGTTATTCCCTTTCGACAGACTCGTCAAATCTACTTTGATCTTTTGCATGCTCGTAACTTCCGGTTTGTCTTTCAGACCTTCCATTTATTGTAACCTTTACCGACCCTGTATACCCTCAGTCTGTACTTGCGTTGATGGTGGTATCACTGCAAGCAGAATTGCATCTGATATTATACGTAGCGTAGGAGGTCCAGCAACTCGGAATCTACTCACGTCTCTTCCACTATTGATCACAAACGTTCTCGCGACCGCTTTGGTTGGGTACAAAACATGGTGAATGTTTCCCTTTTTTTCGGAAGCAGTTTTGTGAACCTTTCACGTTTTAGGTCCCACCGAAAAGCCCTAAAACAAAATCTGATGTCAACCGGGACTTACACGTCAAAAGCTCTGAAAACTCTCTGGCTCTTGATTGAATCAGGGTTAGTTTACTGCGTCATTTGGGTAAATTTTCATTTCGTTTCATTGAAGGTTTTCTGATACATACTGATAATCGCCGCTGATCTTATACTCAGATGGCGTTTATCATCGTGACAGAAACTGGTCCTACCCCGAATGATGCTTATGCAACACCTTCTGCCTTGATCTTCGCAAACATCATACCACTGCTTGCAGTAGGGGTTTTTATTATTTTACCTTTCAGTTTATCCAAAATGCTAAGCCATAGTAAATCTAGGCATTATTCCCTTCCATAGTAATATTGGTGGCAGCTCTTGAGGACACTAAGAAACCAGACAACAACTTGAGCCCTGACGGAAACAATATATCTGGGTCCCTATCTCAATCGATTCGATTTGCCTCAGAAAACGCTGCAGCCAACGTTAACAACGTTTCTATGACAAGATCTGGTGGTGTTCTGGAGGTCGATTTGCATAACCGAGGCGTTACCTTTGTGCCGAGTCCTTCAGCGGATGATATGGAACTTCCCACCAAAAATGAGCTTTAAGACATATTATAGTCACTATATAATTAACATCATGATTATAGCTTATCAGAACCAAAAAGACTTATAGCTAATAATACGTACATATAGAGGACTGGACGCCGAGTATTTGTAACATAACACATCATTTCTTTGTTCAAGGTGAATCCTCACCGGGTATAAAAACACCTATATCCTCAGGAAATACAGAGACTTAACAGAGAAAATATGAGTTAGCTACATGTCTATATTTCTACCAATGTTACAAGGAAAATATAGAGTTATGTTCATACTGTATTTCCAGCATTACAGGCTGTTGACCCTGTATATTACTGTATTGAAACTGTATTTCTTTGCATATTTCCAGTGGTAATATAGACACGTATCCAATTCATATTTCTTTTGTATTTTCACCACAATTCCCTGAGAAATATGGGTTTTTGCACCCAGTGCCTGTGTTGTATTTTTGAGATAAAAAAAACTAGATCTGCACAAGCTGGGCATCCCAACAAACACACCAAAGAGGGGATTTGCAAGTTCCATAAATTAAATTGTAAGATAGAACAGGGACACGATAAGACAAAAAGACGATTCTTTATTCATATCCTATGCTGCCCCATCTTTATACGTTCTCCAACAAAAGCCTTAGCTACGGTTCTGACATGATAATGTTCAGGCGCTAGACATCTGCGTTGTCTGACGTAGGGCCACAGAAATTGGGCGAGCGGAGTGGGGACTCACTATTTTTAGGCCATTGGTATGGATAATGGTACATTGGCATGTAACCTGATATATGATATCTAACCGGGACTTGAATAGCTTGGAGAAATTTGGAATCCGTAGAAACCACATTTTTGAACTGTTTAAGTAATACCGAGGATTTTCTTTGCTGTGTTCAGGCCAAAATTGGATCACCGCTGATGTAACTGAGCCCGGTAACTCCACTGATATGTTGAATTCAGATAGTCTGATCTAAGCAACCCCACTACAACTTATTCGGTAGTGGATCTCACAGCTACCTTTAGAGCAAGGTCACTGCCACCACCGACTACAAGCTATTCAAAATTTTAACATTCTGATTGATCAGATAAGTAGTATATTATTGATTATTAAAGGAACTTTCACCACTAGACAATTGATTCTTTCTCAATGTGAATTGATTTACTCTTGACAGTCCGAACAGCTAGCTCCAAAAGTGCACGACTGGACGTAAGAGCGCAGGATAAAGTGGAGGGAGCAGAAGGGGGCAGACAACTATTGGTGATTCCTTCACACCACACTTAGTACCTCAATGTTGGACCCACTCTCAAATCAGGATCCCCAATGTACAGAGATAATCCAAAGTACCCTCCTCAAAATCTGGCCAACAGTCATCTTTTTGGTTGCCATTTTTTGATTTACGGGATATATCTCATAGTCGCCTTGCTTGCGGTGTATATCCTATTGTATGTACATCATTCCTCACCTCAACTACCGTGTCATATTCTTATGTATAGCTTCATAGATCCCGGGGTATAAGGAACTCAAAGCCCCGATTATTACTCTTTGTTATCACGGTGTTCGAGCTGTTGCTTTCAACAGCTTACGTCGTTGTCATACTCGTAGTGGATGCATTGATCTTTTTTGGTGGCCTGAGCCCGGAATGGTATCAGCACCGTCTACGTCTTAGCCAACAAGTTGATGCCGGATTAGGTTTCGTTGTGCGCCTGAACGTGAGAGCGCATTTGCCAACTTGTCTTGTTTCGAATCTATGCCAACTCATCCCTCTTCTAAAGTTTCTTCTGAGTGATAAAATAGTTGTATGGAGAACTTGGGTCTTATTTCCTTTTAACACCCTCGTCAAATCTACTTTGGTCTTTTGCATGGTCGTAGCTACCGGTTCGTCCCTCAAATCTTCCGATTAAGAAACTTATTTCAACGTTTGTCAACACTACATGGACTCAGTCTGTGTCGATGGCGTCATCACTGCGAGCAGAAGTGCATCTGATATTCTAAATATAGACTCAGGAGGTGCAGCAACTCAGAATCTCCTTATGTCTCTTCCACTATTGATCACAAACGCTCTCGCGACCGCTTTGGTGGGGTACAAAGCATGGTGATTGATTCCTTCTTCTCGGAAGTTGGGTAACATTGAACAATTTTCGTGATACGTTTTAGGTCTCATCGAAAGGACATAAAGCAAAATTTGAGGTCAACTGCTACCATGTCAAAGGCTTTAAAGACTCTCTGGCTCTTGATCGAGTCAGGATTGGTTTTCTTTCGTTTCATTGAAGGTCTTCTGACACACACTTATTCCGCCGCTGATATCGAACTTGTAGATGGCATATATCATCATGGAGGCTGATCCCAATTCGGGGGACGCTTATGGATCGTCTCCTGCTTTGACCTTCGCAAACATCACACCAGTGCTTGCGGTAAGGGTTTTATCTTCAGTTTATCCAAAATGCTAAGCCATAGTAAATCTAGGCATTATCCCCTTTCATAGTAACCTTGGTGGCAGCCCTTGAGGGCACCAAGGAACCAGGCAACAATGGAGACAATGGATCCCTATCTCAATCGATTCGATCCGCATCAGAAAACGCTGCGGCCAGCGCTACCAACGTTTCTATGACAAGATCTGGTGGTGTCCTGGAGATCGATTTGTAGGACCGAGGTATGACCCTTGCACGGAGTCTTTCAGCAGATACTATGGAACATCCCATCAAAGAATAATCTTTGAGGCATAGTATAGTATATAATAGAAATCATGATTGTAGCTTATCAGAACCAAAAAGACTGTAGCTAATAATACATACATATAGATTGAGGACGAGACGTTGTTTATGTGTAAAATAATGTATTGGCGCCGTGTTTTGTGTTCAAAACTGATCCTGTATATATTTCTCGAAAATATAGATCAAAAACATCTAAATTTGCACAAGCTGGACATCCCAACAAACATACCAAAGAGGACATTTGCAAGTTCTGGAAATTAAACCTATATTCGTAAGATATACAACGGGGATACGATAAGACAATAAAGAGATTCTTTATCCGAATCCTATGCTGCCCCATCTTTATATGAGAGAGCGGGGTGGGGACTCAGAAATGTCACTATTTTCGGGCCATTGGTATAGTATATTAGCATGTAACCTCAGCCTGATTCTTAACACCGCCAACGCGGCATCCTCGACTCCGAAAAAAATAAGTATAGTCTGAGACCTGAACAGAAGAGTACTCTGAGTCTGACACAGATTTCTGAGGCTCTGTTCTGTACCACATTGTTCATTATCACAAATACTACTTGATTTTGAGTATAATTCAGACAAACAGTTAAAGAAATATTTGACATATTAGACCGTATCTGCAATGCGGATATCTGGGCCTCATTTTTCATTGGGAGTAGATATAGATTTATCTAAGCTCCACTTGAAGGTGAGTGTTAAGCCGTGTGTTGGCCACCATACAGATCTGTAGGGTAACATTACTTAACGGTGTGGTTTAAATGGACTAAACGAGCCTAAGGCTCAGAGCTGAGCATTAAGCATCCAAGCCCTTAAATACCCCAGCCTGTTGAGAACCTTACCCATGGGCCACCAGGATCCTGTCCTGTAAGATCCCAATTGCTGACGCCATCGGTGCAGAGCAGTAAGGTCATTAATGTCGCGTTGGTCGACAGTCGTATTCTGACTCTCATTCTGTTTTTCTTCTACCCCACTCCCATATTTCATTGTAGAGCATTCAAATATCCGCGTTGCAGATACGATCGCGATCTATTGAATTTGAGGCCGAAAAAACCTATTCACATCACATCGATCACAAGTACATGCGTACAAAAAAGGATGATTCTGATCCGATGAAGCTGGCTAACACCTTGTCCAAGCCGACAAACATCAATGACCATTCAGTCGGAAGCTTTGGCCAATAATTGTCGGAAAACGGATCAGCGCTGACAAACCCCCTTCAGCAGTGATAAGCGCCCTCGGGGTTTTCCGACGCACGTGTAGTACGAGACGTGGTTAACGGTTGATTGTTTCATTTTGGGCTTACTCATAAGTTGAAGCACAGCTTGGAGAGGCATAAGCTTCATCATTCAGGCCTTACACAAAAAAGTTGCATTCATGAAAAGTTACAAGGATGTCTTCTATCTTTGAACTGGTAACCGTAGAAAGAAAGCTGGTACAGAAGTGATATGCTCAAGAATAGAATCCATTGACACTGCGCTTTGCGCTGCCAGTTAACGTTGTGGATGTAAGCTTTGATGTGACATTGAATGTCTAGTCAGATAAACCTGAAACAGTTTGAACTGAAAGAGAAAACTAGACAATACAGGCTCAGACTCTTTTATACTTTGCAGCTTGAAGTTTGCGACACGAGTCCGGGGTAGAAAACAAACGTTGTTTCGACTGAAAGGTAACGTCATTTGCAGTTTCAGATCGACTAAAGCACGAGAACAACTCATCTGATTTGAGTGAGCGAAATTTACCCAGAGAACACCGAATGAATGCGACGGATGTCAGAGCTCGACGTCCTTATCGGAGTCCGAGTCGGGGATTAACTTGAATGACGAGCTTTTGGTGTGGCATCTTTGGTTACAGGTCTCGTCTGCAGCTGAATAGGTCGGAGGGCCAGCAACGGCCCTACCCTTGTATCTATGGGACTTGAGGAGGAGGAGGAACCGGCAACGGGGACCCAATTAGGAAGAAATTTGCAATTCGTAAAAATCGCATTTTCGATTTGAGCGGTCTAAGTAATAACGGGGACTCTCTTTGCTGTGCACAAATCGGATCACCGCTGATGTACTCTGAGCCCAGTAACAGCTAACTTATTTGGTTCACTCCACTCTGAACCAAGCAACACCGCTATTCGGTGGTGGGTTTCACAGCTAAGCCCACCTTTAGAGCGAGGTCACTGCCACCACCGACTACAAGCCATTCATTTTGACACTGATCATGATTGATCAGATAAGAAAGGAAATTTCACCACTAGACAGTTGATTCTTTCCATCTCACTCAAGTTGACAGTCCGAACAGCCATCTGTGACCAGCTCCAAAAGTGCGCCACTGGACGTAAGAGCGCAGTATAAAGTGGAGGGAACAGACAACTATTGGTGATCCTTCACACCACACTTAGTTCCTCGATGTTGGACTCACTCTCAGATCAGGATCTCCAGTGCACAGAGATCATCCAAAGTATCCTTCTCATATTTTGGCCAATAATCATCGTGCTGGTTGCTACATTTCTGATTTACGGGATATATCTTACAGTCACCTTGCTTGCGGTGTATGTTCTATTGTATGTACATCATTTTTCACCTCAACTGCCGCATCACGTATAGCGTCATAGATCCCGGGGTATAAGGAACTCAAAGCCCCGATTAGTACTCTTTGTTATGACGGTGTTTGAGCTGTTGGTTTCAACAGCTTACGTCGTTGCCATACTCGCAGTGGATGCTTTGCTTTTTCACGATAACCTGAGCCAGGAATGGACTCAACACTTTCTACGTCTTTCCCAACAAGTTTACGCAGGAACGGATGTCTTCCTGCGCTTGAATGTGAGAATGCTTCTTGCTGATTTGTCCCGTTTTGATCCTATGCCAACCTACTACTTTCCTTTCAAAGTTTCTTTTAAGTGATGGAATAGTTGTATGGAGAACTTGGGTGTTATTTCCTTTCGACAAACTCGTCAAATCCACTTTGGTCTTTTGCATGCTCGTAACTGCCGGTTTGTCTTTCAGATCTTCCAGTTATTATAACATTTACCGAGCCTGTATGCCCTCAGTCTGTACTTTTGTTGATAGCGGTATCACTGCAAGCAGAAGCGCATCTGATATTAAACGTAGCGTAGGAGGTCCAGTAACTCGGAATCTACTCATGTCTCTTCCACTATTGATCACAAACGTTCTCGCGACCGGTTTGATTGGGTACAAAGCATGGTGAATGCCTCCCTTTTTCTCGGAAGCAGTTTTCCGAACCCTTCACGTTTTAGGTCCCACCGAAAAGCCATAAAGCAAAATCTGATGTCAACCGGGAATAACACGTCAAAAGCTCTGAAAACTCTCTGGCTCTTGATCGAATCAGGGTTAGTTTACTGCATCGTTTGGGTAAATTTTCATTTCGTTTCATTGAAGGTCTTCCGATACATACTGATAATCACCGCTGTTCTTATACTTAGATGGCGTATATTATCGTGATAGAAACTGGTCCCAACCCAAATGACGCTTATGCAACGTCTGCTGCCTTGATCTTTGCAAGTATTATACCACTGCTTGCGGTAGGAGTTTCTTTTTTCTTACATTTCAGCTTATCCAAAATGCTAAGCCATAAATCTAGGCATTGTTCCCTTCCCTAGTGATCTTGGTGGCAGCTCTAGAGGACACTAAGAGACCCAGCAACTACTTGAGCCCTGACGGAAACAATATATCCGGGTCCCTCTCTCAATCGATTCGATTTGCCTCAGAAAATGCTGCGGCCAGCGCTGCCAACGTTTCTATGACGAGATCTGGTGGCATCCTGGAGGTCGATTTGCAGGACCGAGGCATTACCCTTGCGCGGAGTCTTTCAGCAGATGTTGTGGGACATCCCATCAAAAATAATGTTTGAGGCATACTATGGTAGACACCATGATCATGTAGCTTATCAGAAAAGAACTGTAACTAATAAAACTTACATATAGGATAGGGACTGGACGCTAGCTAGTTAGTTATATACACGGCAAGATATGAACTTAGTACATCCGTCGTATTTGAGGAAGGTGACACTGGGTTCCGTCATATCTTCAAACCGAATGGTGTAAGTACTCGACGTCTCCGAGTCCTAGACAGACAACATGACGATCAACCAAAGTTGATGTATGGTACCTCTCAATAGGGATAGTCAAGGGTTTTGACATACAGTGGCCACAAAAACTGATGTCCATCCCAATTGAGTTTTTGAATCGGAAGGGGACATCATTTTTTGCGGCACTGTAGCCACATGAAGAGGGTCGTTTTCGCGCGGCATGTAAGTACGAGGTCGATTGAGAATATGATTTGTAGGAATGTGATCTCCCAAATGGGCCTAACCCCGATCAGCTAAACGACTGGATTGAGAAAGGACGAGACCTTCCCTTCGGTCGGCCTCGTAATCCCACAGCAAGTTTAGCAAGGGGACTCGGAATAAGTACTATTCTGCAAGGATCTGATTGTTGTCTCGTTTTTTCAACATAGTCTATTGTCGGTAATACTCGGTATCGAGATGCAGCACAGTTTCTTATCGTAGTTTAGTTTATTAACACTGTCTATATGTGGTACAGGAATATGTACCCGTTATTTATCTGGTGAAACCGAGGGAAATCAAGTGGTATGGTAGCCAGTAAATAATACAAAAAATATTATGGTGAAAACGGAATCCTTGAAAACACTACGATATGGCCCGTTTCTGCTCGATCTCGCCCGTTGAGCAGTCCAGATTCTCGTGCGAGAACGAGTGAAAACGGGCCACGGGGACTTCTGAAAATTCCGTTGTGAGTCATTTTCGCCATGTAGACTTTTCACTGGGGAGAGAACAAATTGAACCCCGAGGGCTTGGACTTCCAAGTCAACATTATCCGTGTCCTTATTTGAGGAGATCCGATTCGAATTAAGGAATTCTGCTATTGCTGACAGCAAGTTCCTATAGCTACGAAGAGAAGTGATAGGCTGACTTACAGAACTGAAATATCATCTTTGAGCCTCATTCGACAGATTCATAAAACCAAAAATCATTTTTGATAAATAGACATCATGACTACAACCAACAAAAAGACAATTGTAGGATACTTCTGACGATCAGGGCATACCGCAGTGAGCATCATTACCTTGAAGCCTCCCAAATGTTGCGGTGAGCTGCTTAGGCAATGAAGTTCCTGGCCATAGTTGACGATCATTCACAGAGTCAAATATGTACGACTCCTTTTTTAGCTCTAAGTCGTACGAATAAAGTAGTTAGCCAGAATAAGTGGAAACGGCCCAAGAGAGCACGCAAGTAATTTAAATATTTGTCACTAACTTAGGATGCTTTGAACAAGTTAAAGGAATGTAATGTAAAGAGCGTACAAGGACAACAAAGAAAGGAACAGCGGCAGCGGCCGCGGCCAGTATATACATCTAGTCTAATAAAAACAGATGGAGAGAGAGCGGTAACGAAAGCGGTTCTAGATCGATACAACGAAAAGCCGCACACGCACTCCAAAGGGTCAGAGGGAGTTGAGGGGTCCATAAAAAAACCAAATAAAAGACCAGAAGAAAACGAGCGGCCGGATCCGCGAGAGTAGGGGAGGTGGGGTTAGATAAAGTCCCAAGAGACTTGGATCACCCCATCACCTAGATTCGAAAGCTGTTGGAAAGTTCCCTCGGTGATGTCGATGTGATCCCAATCACAATCGGGACACATATCGCCAACTGTTGCTTCGACGTACTTGCCTTGGTCTATGTTAAGGCAGAGAATCAGAATCATGATGATACAGAAGACACAAGATCGTTATGTAGCGAAAAAGAAAGACTTACAGTGAATACCGATGCGTTTCCAACAGTGGCTACCCCCATCGTATCTACTTTCCGGTAGTGCTACGACGTGATCAGAGTTTTGGAGTGAAGAACCACATGCACCCTGTCCGCCATTAGGATCGTACCAAGTAGCTGTTGGTTTACCAAGAAACTCATGTCAACAATCACGTTGAAGGAATACACAAGACGTGTTGGGATGAGGTGACACAACCGCTTACCTTTTGAGGAGTCTGCTCGTACACCGACGAGACACAATGACGCGTAGAGGAAAGCAGCGGCGGCGATGCTGAGTCTGGATGAGGACAACATGTTTCTAGTTGATTTTAAGGAGGGTACAGAAGGATTGACAATAGACGATGATGGTCTGGGTTTATAGCGCTTTAGCAGTAGTACGAGGCCCGTGCAACAAGTAGTCACACGAGATCAGAGTCGAGGAAGGAGTTCGAGTTCCAACGAGAAAGACCAAAGGGTATTTATAAAATTTCGGGTACCCCAAAGAAAAAATTTTTCTTCAAGAGGTGTGGAAATGAGTGTTGTCAACCGGGATAAGGAACGGACGAGTTTAATGGAAGGGGATCGAAAAATCGATTTGGGGGTTCAAAATTTCAGGAACTTTGCAATTGGGTGGAGCTACTGACGAGGATGAGTCGACTGAGAGTAAGTTGCATATAGTGTGATGTAATGTTTGTACAAGCGTTACGAGAGAAATTTCCAGTTTGGGATAGCGGACCGGGGATTTCAACAGGAGGGAGAGGGTGAAAAGTCAAAAAAGAGGGAATCAGGACCAACATTAAGCATTATGTACATGGTCAGTCACGGTCTCGATAAAAACGGAGCTAAGAGAACAAATGAACCAACCTGTTGATTCCTTTCCCGAAGATGTAAAAAAGAGTGTGGAATTCTAGTTCTAGGCAGGAAAAACGATTTTACGTCGAAGACTTGTGGACTAAGTCAATATGGAGTGTGGATATATCGGTTTCTTGGTATCGTTGGGTAACTTCGGGGGACGGAAATGAATTTCAAACTCGGACAGGAAGGTGGGCCTTTTATATGTTCCGTCAGAGCTTCATCCCCGGAGAAAACGAAATGGAAAGTCTGAAGAAGCGGGTTTTGCGTAATGTGTATTGAAATGTCGTACACCATTGAAGTTGAGTAATGGTGTAAAGACCGTCAGGGTTGAGAGAGAGATGAGCGGCTCCGTTGACCGTTTTGGGAATACAAAGTGTATGCTGGGGTAAGCTGGAAAACCTCCAGGCTTTTGGATGGAATGTCTCGCCTATCTTCGCTACATACTGGGAACTCCTTCGTCCGACGAAAGCGTACTTCTCAGTCCAAGAATTTGATTGACGTGTTGAGAACGCGCTAAAAGGTCTAGGCTTTACAGCCCATCGAAGACCACCATAATTAGGAGGTTCATAGAGATTTTGTCTTGCAACTACAGAGTACGCGCTGCAAACATGTACACCGTTGAAGAGGCAGTGACCTCGGATAAGAGTCGACAATGCGTTTAGGAACAGGCTATTTCTTTAGGGTCCGTCAGTGGAGCTGCCACAGCCTATTCGGTGTACTTACTTGACGAACGCTTGTGTATGAGCTACGAAAGAGAAACGGAACGAACTCAAAAGAATTCTTGAAATAATTATTCCGGAATGCCATGTAAACACTCCGGACTCACTTCTGATTGAAGTATCATAAAACTCGGACCCATCAGCTTTCCCAACAATACGGCCGCAGCAATACGACTGGCAGAGGCATATGAACATGAACCCAATAGAGATAACTCACTTGTCATTCTTTCTTTTCTGACAATGTCGAACCTCCTTGAGACTTGAGTAGACAAGTCTATGAAAAGCTAGGATTTAGATTTGAGAAGGCGGTATAGATTGACCGTTAAGGAAAAGTTTTTCGGGCAACGATTTAAGTTGAAAACACACTAGATGCATGTGTCAGTTATACTATACGCATTGATTAACATGAATTTTAATAGGGTCGAAAGAGCTTGGGTTTCACCCGAGGTGAATATGTACAACGTTTTGACTCGGATTTTGGAACGCCGGAGGGGTCGATTGGTATAGTGAGCTCGAGAACGGCTGGATTATGACCAACGTTTTGGAATCTCGGCCTCAGCGGAAGTTTCATTGCGTTTTGAAAAACAATTCGGTGTAGAGAAAACGTGCAGTTTGCCAGAAATATAATTGAGGCAGAACGTCTTGTATCAGAGTAGTTTTAATGTCTTTGTAAGATTCGAGGACCGGGTTGAGTTGAGACCAGTTTAGTACCGTCCGGTCGATTGCACAAAATACCTTTACCCTGAGTTTATGCAATTGTCTCGCCATAGGAAAATTGCAAAGTCTGCGAATAGGATTAAACCTTATGAGTCAGTCTTGTATAACCAGACTAACGATATACCTCGACACTCTTCCTGTGGGATATGTACTTTTGAGTCCCAGAAAGAAGCCCGACAGGTAGTGGCACTAGAGAGGAGACTCAAGTTGGCGAACTCCAAAGTATGAACACATTGACGACCAAAGGGAGAATATCGAAGGGTAACCTCACTCAACTATGGGTACTGCTGCGAATCCGGGAGAATCGATATCCTCGAGTTAAATAATCACGAGGATGTTTTTGTGTATAGCATATTATTAGCAATCCCTGACCAAGATTGCGGAATTCCTGAGTCATATTGAAGTGACGATATCTCTTGTCACTGACAGTGAAAACTCGAAGATGGAGGGATTAACGGTGACAATCTTGAGAAACACCCAACTTTTCAGCGTAAGAAGGTTTTTTAATGACTTCAAAGTTGGAGATGACGACCAGAGATGAACCAAGGGATGTTCTAGAACAAGCAATACTACCCGGGTTACAAGAAAAAGTCATCGAGAACATCTGATAATATAACTTGAGTCATTTCTCTGGAAGATTGAATGATGAGAAGAAAGCCATATTGATAATATGGAAATCCAGTAAAAATGCATGGTTCTCTTGTAGAGCCGTATGACTAGTGGAAATCACCCAGAACTTGCGCCTTGACGATGGGGCACTGTCTGAGTTGCAACAAATGATGCCGAAAAAGTAGTTCACATAGCCTGCAGGTCGAGTTTATGTTCGTTATTGCGACAAAGAATACGCAAAGTTGAGCTAAATATCAGCCCAGGATGAGGCAGACGTCGGTATGTTGGGGAGGAAAGCTGGGCGGTTGCAACGTGTCTCCATTGATCAAGGGACAAAAGTGGCTGCGCAAGGAGTTCCCAAAATGGTAACTTCCAACATGACAGGCTCATTTCAACCCCCATGTTCATTCGACCTCTTTCTGCTCCCCGAGAAAATCTGGGAAATTCACAATGTGTGAGTAATACACGTATCTGAAGGATTGTCGCAAAAAAACTGGAAAATTTGAAGGGAGGGAAGCGTAGAAAAAATAAAAGCAAAGTTCCGAGTAGGAATGAGCTCAGATTGAGTGGCACCGTGCGTGAGAAAAGCAAATTGGGATCTGAGGGGACTGGAAACACAAAAGCAAACGTTCCTTTCTTCCCTGCCCCCATCAACCTTCCTCCTCTACTCTCAAGACAAACCTTCCCAAAGGCCCATAGCAAGTCCAAATGGCCCGTACCAAGGTCTGTATCTTCCTCCTTCCTTCATCTTCGTCTTTTACTGACTTTTCTCCAGCAAACCGCTCGTAAATCCACCGGAGGTTCGTCGTCGTCGCTGTCGTCGGCCTAGTTTCTGGTTGGTTTTTACTGAACTTCTTTTTTGTTTTTCTTTCTTCCTCCAGGTAAAGCTCCTCGTAAACAACTCGCAACCAAGGCTGCCAGGAAGACCGCAGCTGTAAGTAGTCTTCCCACCGTCGTTGACGTTGTCGGCATCGTCGTTGTCTTTGCCGCCGTCATCACCATTACGGATTCCTGACATATCATTTTCATGACAGGCCGCCACTGGTGGTGTCAAGAAGCCCCACAGATTCCGTCCCGGAACTGTCGCCCTTCGTGAAATCAGGCGTTACCAAAAGTCGACTGAGTTGCTCATCAGGAAGCTTCCCTTCCAGCGTCTCGTCCGTGAAATCGCTCAGGACTTCAAGGTAACGCTACCGCCCACCCCTCAGCTGTTTCATGACTCATCCATTGACTCATCTTTCACTTGCTTTGTCTAGACCGATCTCCGTTTCCAGTCCTCGGCCGTCATGGCCCTTCAGGAAGCCGCCGAGGCCTACCTCGTCTCTTTGTTCGAAGACACTAACTTGGCTGCTATCCACGCCAAACGTAAGCATCTATTGTCTTGTTATCTCTGTCACTTTCTAACCAGCCTTCCAATAGGTGTCACCATTCAGCCCAAGGACCTCGCCCTTGCTCGTCGTCTCCGTGGCGAGCGTTCTTAAATGACTACTACCCTGACTGTCGTCCATAGATACTGGACTTTTTACTACACTTCCACCCTAGTCCTTGCTCCAGTCACGGTCTACTAGTCTTTAGGTCCTCTCTCCTACTACTACTATCGTCTTTTTTTCTTGACATTGTCAGTTCTCTTACTCCGTCGCTATGTGTATACGATCTATGATTCAGATTGCTCCTTCGGTCCCTCATCACAGACCGTGTACTACGATGTATTTATCCCTCTTCCGCGATATTTCTCGCCTGTATAGGTTGTCTCTTTTGCTGATGTTACTATAATTACCCTATGAATGCCAGTATGGACCTTTGCGGGTCGTGATTGTAATATGTACACCTCGAGGATCATAATGTGGAGCACATGCGGGAGCCGCTGAGTCGACTGCTCGGGAGCTGAAGCACTGCCTTGGCATTGTTAAGGGTGAGAAAACATATCCGTACATGTCGGCTGTTGAGCTTTTTTTTTCCTTGTCAAACCACTTTGGTATGTCCTCGGGAGAACTGGGATGAAGTCAGAGCTATAGTGTATCAAGGCCAAAGCTATCTAGTACATAGTATTAGCAGCAACCCAAGAGAGACAGGACGCCAAGAAGTATCAGCTTCATGAGATATCTTATGTGATGTCTTGCGTAGTGGTGATCTCTCGGAGGAAAAGCTTTGACCCAAGAATTTACCAGTGTATGGATGACGCTGTGCTTGTGGCAATCTATCAGACATAGAAGCCCTCCGTATCTTCAATATTGCCTGTCGGAGATTTTGGTACCCGGAGGTTAAGGTCTGTTTTTCCGTTTGCTCGATCGTTTACAGACTGCGGCTACGGGCGGGATGAGTACATGAAGCATGGAGTCGAAGTTGAGGCCGGATAGGTACGAGATCAAAGCTCTAAATGCTATACCATGGCCAGATCTTGGTAAAAAGTTTGATACGTGTAGCTGGGTAAGGTAATGGTGTGTGATGGAAGAATAGATCGGAGGACTCTAGTTATGAATGGTTTTCGTCTCCGGTGACGAGGACTAGTTGAGCGTTTGGACTTGGCTTCTGTAGGTCTTGTCCGGGGAGCCGGGGTAGTCTTGATGCATTGATGTGTATACACTATATGATAACTCACAGAAGCATGCTCGAGGTATTCAGAGTCTCTAGAGTCAAGGATAGAAGCCTGAAGGCCCAGGAAGTGGTCGTAGTGTCTTTGGGAGTGGGTTGTGCGGCGAAGTTGGTTGCTTGTCCTTGTTCACAGGGCTAGCTACCTAAGAGCAGTCCGCGAGAAACCGAGAGTAGTATGTAGCTCTGAGCTGGACAGGAAACATATCTTGAAGGCCTTGAGTTTGAAATGTGCTAAGTCTAAACGTCAATGACCTTCCTTTGAGAGCCTGAAAGACTTGGGAAATGTATTGCGACCATCGCAAAAGTGAGTCCTCTTCTCAATCTCAAGAGCAGAAAAACAAGTCGCCAACCAAATGTCTTAGGAAACCAGCTCTCGCACACGGACCGTAAGGCGGGCCGGTACTAGGTGTATCCACTCGGACCGACCGGACCCCATATGTATATATAGTTCCGTTGGCAGCGATTTGGGATGGGCGAATCAGCGAGATTGTTTGCTTCTTCCTTCCTCCAGCACGAATACAGGGATCTAGCACCTTTGATTTCCGACCCACTATGTCCTCTGTACCTAAATTCAAACTCAACAACGGGATGGAGATTCCTGCTATCGGTCTAGGTGGGTATCTTGTGTTCATCTGTATTCAACATCTGTATCCGTATCCATCCATCGATGAGCGATTGGACTCTTCGGGGATTATCCATTCTATCTTGACATTTCCGTGTTACATGGAATACATGATGAATATTCATATAGACTCTATTGCTCATGCGTGTTTAATTCTCTGTTATAGGAACGTGGCAGTCGAAGTCTGACGAAGTCATAGCTGCGGTATCGCATGCGCTGAAAGAGGGCTATAGACATATCGATTGTGCCTGGTACGTTTGAGAGACTCGGTCATCATAGACGCCCTACTCTGTTTTGTTTTGTTCCGTGGATCGGAACACACGATACATCTTCCCTTTTCCGTTTTACATCCATCCGTTGTGCAAAGCTTCGGGTGTTCAAACACGTGTTTCTCATATTGGACGAGTTATCATGTCTCCTTTGCTACTTTTCGCGTTCCTATGGCATCTTTTCATATTCTAGTACGAGATCTTGATTTCCACTCCACCTATACAGGGGCTATGGTAACGAGAAGGACGTAGGCGAAGGCATTAAACAATCTGGGATTCCTCGTTCGGAGATTTGGGTAATTATTCTTCTGCCATTCTTAGTCCCCGGATTACCCCGTAACTCTTGTCAAATGAATCTCCTCCGCAACACATTTTGACTCTCAGAGATATTCGCTGACATTGAACCTAATTCTTGTTCTTCTATATCACTTTTCACAGATCACGAGCAAGCTGTGGGGGACGTATCACTCTCGTGTCGAAGAATGTCTAGATCAGACTCTTACCAATCTCGGAGTAGATTATCTCGATCGTGAGCCTCGTTTTTTTTGTAAGAAGTTCTTCATTTTCATTTCTGAACGTTGTATTGTTCCGGTAGTTTACTTGGTCCACTGGCCTGTTCCGATGAACCCGAAAGGAAATCACCCGGTGTTTCCTCTACTCCCAAACGGTAAGCGTGATGTCGACCACAGTTGGAAGCTTTCCGATACCTGGAAACAGATGGAGGATATGGTGAAGAAAGGTGAGTAGTCAGAGACTCTTGAGGGATTGTTTAGTTATTGACATACATTTCCTCGTAATAGGTAAAGTCAAAGCTATCGGGATCTCCAACTTCTCCGTTAAGAAGATGGAGGAAATACTCCCGACTGCTGAAATCATTCCAGCCACGAACCAGGTATGCGCCACAAGTCTAGGCCTGATCTAGCATTTCTGTCTCATCTCTTAACGTTAATTTTTTCCTGTCCGACTCTATTTGTAGCTTGAACTCCACCCATACAACCCTCAACACGAGCTTGTGGCTTACCTCAAGGAGAAAGGGATTGTTCCTCAAGCCTATTCTCCCCTCGGATCGACGGGATCTCCCTTGTTGAAAGACGAAGTGATTGTGGAGATTGCTCAGAAGCATTCCATTCAGCCGGCAGATGTCATTCTGGGTTGGCTTGGTGAGTTGGAGTAGTTGTTGCTTCTGTGTTCCAGCTATTCTGGTTTTTGCATTGTCTTTTGGTACATCATTCATCCTAAGTTCATTTCCGTGCTGATGGATTCCCGACTCTGGAGGTCTCTCTCTCAGGATCGTACTCCTCATCATTTATGCTTTCATCATTAACGTCCTCGTCTTCTCTCTTAATATCTTTCTGACATATCAATCCATCTAATCTATTCTATCAACAGTCTCCAAAGGCATTGTCGCTCTCCCTAAATCCGTTACCCCGGCACGCATCACTTCCAATCTCAACGGGACGATTGCGGGCGTGTCTAAATTGGACAAAGACGATATCGCCAAGATCGATGGGTTGGCAGCCGCTGGGAAACAGAAAAGGTCAGTTTTTGTCCGAGTCATTTTTACTCACTCGTTCTATTTCTTACCATCTATGACTGTGTTTATAGATTCATCATGCCTCCTTGGCGTACGTACTTCCGTTGTTCTTGATAAGCAACCTCGGTCTCGTTCTAAAAAAAATTGAAACATTGGTTTTTTCTTCCGTGAACAGCCGTCGACCTCGGATTCGATAACTGGCCTCCGTTCGTATAGGCGGGAGGGAAGGAATTCCTCCAGGGTCGATTTGTTAATTATTTAGGGGAGAGGTAAGGTTTGGTTTGCAGGGGTGAGTAAAGATCTTCCTATCCTAATCCGTTCACCTCGCTAGAACCGAGAGCCCTGATTGATGGAACCTTCGTGACTCCAGGTCTAGATTCCAGTTGTCATGATTAACCTTTTTTCACGGTGGGACGAAGGAGAGTCTATTGATTCATTTGTGGGAAGGAAAATCCCGAGGAGGTTGTCCAGAAGTGGGAAGTTCTTGCTGACGTCAATGTGCAAACAATTACATGATTATCCTCTTTTACTTATGTGTTAGCGGGAGAGGTCGGAAGTGTCTATAACAAATATTTTGTATGTACACATATATCTCGTAGGAACTCGGACTGCCAAACTTGAAGCACTCATTTTTACTCCTGCTCGAAGATGCAGCTACATACTTAGTGCTCAAATCACTCGATTGAGTCTTAGGAGAAATGCCTCTGATGCAAAAAATCGGACGTGGTATGTGGCTGTAGGTACTATACATAGTTCTGTGCCCCTCGGCATGTGAGTAAAGATTTGTTTCCGTCCTAATGGGGTGTGGCGTCGTAGGCGGTATGTTTACGCTTGAGTTGAACCGTATCAAATGCCACTGTTTTTCGAGCTAGTAACAAGACGATAACGGCTCATAAGTAATTGGGTGAGCGAAACCCAATATCTACCAGTGACCCTAAATGTAATGCACAGCCACCTGAGCTGGCATTTGAGGCTGTGCAATCTTCAAACTCCGATCTCCCCTTAGGCAGTGGTGCCGTAGGTCACCAATGCGAAGCATATTACTCTTTAAGCCAAGAGGCTGGGCCCTTATTAATTAGATCAGTGTATGTTGAGCTCGAGGTTTATAGTACATGAGTACTCAAGGGCAATGTTGGCTCGGCGGCTTGACGATAGACTTTGAGCTTTTCACTAGGAATGAACAACTGCTTTCAATCGGCCCTCGTTTGCAGACAATTGACGGCGCCAACAGTGGTAAAATACTCTTTCGGGGCATAAGTTCATGCATTTTACAGGAATGAAGTACTGTTGAAATGACACATCCTCACTCCGTTATCTACGCAGGGAGACTAGATACAGCGACTCATTCAGCTTCTGAAAAAAGGGAAAGCGGCCAAATGGTTTGTTGACAATACACTGCGGTAGTACGTGGCTAACTCAAAGCCACCACACACTACGCGTTGTCGTGCACATATATAGTAATCTAAATTTCCTCTCCATTTTGACCTGGCCGAGGTTCCGGCAAAAAGCAAATGGGAAGTACTTCGAAACCCTGGAGATTGCTTGGAACCCTGGTCTCAAGCCGCCGGTAGTAGTAAAGCGGATTGGATCATTCGATCATACATACCTTTCCATCCCTTTCGAAAAGTCGTCGGGCCGTTCGGGTCGGAATACATGACTTTTGTACTGTTGAAAATAGGAGTACGCTAAGAGTTCCAGGTCGAGATGGTCGAGAGACGGGTATTTCCAACACCAGTGCTTTCCTTCTTTCAACAGGCGTGATGAGACGGACTTAGGCTCTAAACTGGCGGGTAACTAGGTGCTCACTTACCTAGCTCCTTCGCCGCTATAGCTACTAGTTCTATGCCCTTATTTCCGAGCCTCCGAACCTTATCTCAGGTTGGATCGTCTATTACTTACCTAGGACCTGAATCCGGCTGCTTTCCCGACTCTCCGACTCTCTAAGCACTTGTGGTCACTGTTGTATACAGTAAAACAATGGTTCAGGACCGAATCACGAAGATTCAAGCTTCGGAAAGCTTCAAAAGCGAAGAGGAAGAGCGACGAGTCAGCTCGAACTTGAAGCTCGGCGGGAATGACGTTGAACACTTTAAGGCTCCAGTATGTAAGAATTAAAGTCTGACCTGAATGAAATTCAAAATGGTACTGTTGCTGACAATAAGCATTTGTGAATGCTATAGGTACATCTTACGAGTCACTGTTACTAAAGAGCGCTTTGAATCACCGCTTGCATGGCGGAGTCTTAGTTCTATACCCTTAATTCCGAGCCTCCGAACCTTACCTTATCTCAGGCTACATCTTCTATCAGTTACCTAGGGCCTGAAATCGGCTGCTTTCCCGACTCTCTAAGCACTTGTGGTTCTTGCTGTGTACAGTGAAACAATGGTTCAGGACCGAGTCTCGGAGATTCAAGCTTCGAAAACGAAGAAGAGCGACGAGTCGGCCCGAAGCTTGGCGGGAATGGCGTTGAACACTCTAAGGCTCCAGTACGTAAGAATTAAAGTCTGACCTGAATGAAATTCAAACTGGTACTGTGCCACCCGTTGCTGACGATAAACATTTTCTAATACTATGGGTTACATCTTACGGGTCACCGTTACTAAAAGGCTTAATTTGAATCACCGCTTGCATGGCGGAAGTCTACTACACGGAATTCCTTGGATTCGCGGACTGCCAGGGAACTTGCAATTGTTTTTCTTGGCCGCGCTTTGTTCACGTTAACACTGGCGTGTGGTGGCCCGCGGGTCGGTTACGTCCCAGATTTCTATCAATCGCAGAGGTCTGGGGGTCATAAGGCTTAGATCTGATCCACTGTCAGTGATAAACAGCTTACAGTCAACTCTTCGATCCTCCAGTCGCGGACCGTCGGAAGATCGCGCGAATGTGGCAGCATATACTGTTGACGTTTGGTGGCGGAAATAGTTAGTTACGTATCCCCAAGGTCCAAACCTCAGTTTTCTGCCACCGACGGCGAAGTGGCGTACGATCGGCTTGTGTCTTCTGGCACATTGTCAGACAATCGCGAAAAAGGGACTTACACACAATATGTTAAGTAGTACTTACTAGTCCCCTAGTTTACACGCGTTCACACTGAGTTCGACCGTGTTATCGCGGGGAGTTGTCCGTTTCGTCTGATTTGTCAAGTAAAGGAACTTTCTCTTTGGATTTTCCGTCTTTTGCTTATAACATTATGTCTGTTGTTTTCCGAGTGATTAGACCCCTGCTCCACTGGTAGTTAGTTCGGTAGTTAACCAGATTTAGGTAGAGTGTTTCGAAAGTTTCAGACGCCGATCAATCTGATGTTGGAGGGACTCGGGTGGCCCGGGCTGTGACGGAATTTCTTCACTTACTGGATCTGGGCGCCACCTTCTAACGGTTTTCTTTTTCTTTGAAAAAGAACCAAAGTTGACATTCGATAAATCCGGCTTATCATAGTAACGTCGCGTCTTTCGAGCAGCTGATGTGAGTTTGTTATCCCAATAACTACTATCATATTGTAACATGGATAGAATTCACAAGCCAAGTAATGAGTATGTCCTTTCGGTCCGACGATTTTGTCCTGTCTTTCAAAACTTTACTCATGTGATAGGAAAAAGGTAAGCGGGCCTCGAGCTCTCTCTCCAAGACTTACCAACAAGTGTGGTAACTTCGATAGTGAATTTGATTTTTGACTCATCAAGCTTTGGGATTCTAGGCTATCTGAAGGGGTAGAAGCTTGTTGAATTTCTTATGAGATGGATGCCGAAAAGTTCACGTTTTTGGCAGACTGTGGCTGATAATAACCCCAGCCCCAGAAGAGAAGTCTCTTAAAGTAGGATTGAATACTTAACTGGGTACTATGTCATGGAGGAGTCAGGATTCTCGGAAGTATGTATCCGAGTTGTCCGATCGAGCGTGTTAAGTTTATAGTTACGGATATAACCGAAGTTCTCCGTTCCGTTCAGAGTGATTTCTCGTATACGATACCCTCGATGATAAAGTGATAGCGGGAGTGGCTATGGGTGTTAAACAGCTCGAGGTTAACGTACTTACTTAGAGTGGGTTGTTTGAATTCAATCGGGCAGTGTCCCACAGCAAAAAAAAAAAAAAACTTTGATTGTGATAGTTGTCGCTGTTGGTTTAGGTTCGCGGATCGGACGTCCGAAGTCTCCGTTGAGATCTGTTTAAGATGCGGGATACCAAGCTTAAGAACTTTATATATCAATCACTATATCATATCAGACTCACAAGATGGGAACAAGAGAAAAAAGCTATATACTAATAGGATCAAAAAATGATCGACTCTTTGAGGATAAAGAAGAAAAGGAACACCCGGGCTATTCTTGGGTTGGGACAAACCGCGCGTCAAGGAATTCATATGATTCAAGTGGGATACTTTTTCAAAGGGAAATTTGGAGAGAAGTACTTCGATAGTTCCGCCTTCAAAATGACAATCGTCAGCCGAGGGAGGGGGAAAATGATTATCCAAAGCTTGGTAGTACTTTAGAATTTAGTAGAAAACCCGGTGGAACAAGGACCGTCGAGACGGTGCGGTTTGACCGTTCCGCGAAACAAAATGTCAATAACATAACGAATCATTACATCCTTCCGAATCGTTTTTCATGAATCGATATATCAAATTGATGTATATGTCGGCAACGTTGTTGTGTTAATGATGGATCATTGGATGATAGATCGCGGAAAAAGGTGGGGTGAACAGCTGCAGGCTGAGAACAGCTTTTCATCTATCTGACGATAATGGATCGGGAAAAAGGTCTTTCTGAGTCTCTCTCCCGTTTTGAATTTTTCTTTGGTGTTGAGGTGTGGGGATTCGAGAGTTCGGATGAAGGGACCCCGGGCCAGGAACTATTTGGGGGGTGGTGGGGTAAGGGGTGGTGAGGATATTGTTAGTGGGGTAGTAGTCCGCTTGGCTTGAGAAATATCGTACGGATATGTCTACGGATATCCGGATATCTCGATGACGTGAAAAGAAGTTTGAGATAATTTCGAGATCTGACATTGAGAATTTTTCTTATGACGATCACTGGACTAAGTGGAGATTGTGGGGAAGAAGAGAGAAATATGCTCTGCGTTAGACTAAAAGTAACTTTTGACAGGCGAGAGAGAGAGATCGGCGTCTCCTCTCCCTCCCCTACTTACCCTCGTGCCCATTGACATCTATTGACATGCATGCATGCAAGCAATGTTATTGTTAATGAATATTTGAATCGGATGGTCCGGCAGGACGGAGTGATATTTATGTATATATTTGGCCCTTGGGGAACACAACTCCTTTTCGGAAGCGATTGGATTTGGAGGTTGCTTTTAAGTGGTTGGGTTTTGTTTTTTCTGAGTTCTCTTTAGACCGTATCTGCAACGGGAAATATCTAGGCTCCACTCATAAAAATGGAAGTGGGGCCAGTAGAAAATGCTTGTTCGAAGTCAGCCAGACGCAAAAAAATTGTGACACTGTCACTCCGAGTAGGTAGCCAGTGATCTTTTTGTCCATACACACCACAGGACTTTATTTGAAAATGGACCGTTGTGATCTTTTGATCTTCAATCTGGTATCTCAACCACTGCGCCAAAGCCAACAATTTCCTGCTGTTTCCGGTATAAACCTTCAATAAACATGCTAGGAGGAGACACTGACGACTCATAAGTGTGACATGGGGCATTTCGGAGATATTGGGAAACAGGTGGAGCCTAGTAGAAAACAGACCATTTTGAACCAACAAAAAACGGTCAAATTTCCCGTTGCAGATACGGTCTTTTCCATTCCCTTTTTACTTCTTTTTACGGTCCGGGGGATTTCGAAGGACTTGGGATAGGGAAAAAAAGGGAAAGAAAGAGAAAACAGTGTTGATGCGATGGTAAAAATTTCGGTTTCTCGTACCGAAGTACTACTATGAGGCGTTCCCAATCCTTTCTCTCTCTCTCTCTCTCTCCAAAGTTCTGCGTTGCATTTGATAGAATTTTCTTTTGGGGGGTTAGAGATCCATGTCACACCCCCCTTTGAATTGGCAATTAGTGGCAATCAGATGAGCAGCTTTTTTTTTTCGTGACCGTTCCGAATAGAAGAGATATATGAACATACAATGATACATATGATGATAATTAGATTCATATGTTCGACAGAGTTCCGGCGGTAACGCGTGGGCACAAGTAATTTTGGGAAGTACCTTCTACCGTGTGTTGTTTACAACCAAAAAAAGGTGACTGATTGACTGGTTACTGACTATAGAATGACACTAGTGACTAGTGTTAACCACGCTGCCCTAATCATTTTTTCTTTTTGATCAAAACTTATAGCTTCGGAAGCTAGTGCTAGTGCGCGCGGTCGAAAGTGTGTCGAGATCTAATAGTAATAGTAAATGAGAAATGACTGGAAATGAAAACACATGGTGGTGTATGGTGTTGTGTATATTTGCTGGCAGTAGGTTGTCAAAAGAGATTGAATGGAGAAATAATTAAAGATGGGATCTGGAGGGGTGTTGTCAAAAGGAAGCCCACGTGTAGAGCATAGCAAATCTCTTTAGCCCTTGAGCAAGGCACCCAATTCAAACAGAGCTACCGGCACTAAGAAGTAAACCCCAAACCTCGGCGATTACCATTTGAGATGTGACAGCTACAATGTCAATTGATTTCCCAAAAAGGTTTGGGAGCGCGGTTGCTTACGAAATCCACGAAAATTTTTGTTTGTATGCATCGCCTATCAAACGACATGGAGTTAACTAAGGTCTCCCCTTATAAAAAGACTCTCTCGTTCGTTATCGTTTGGAAACACACCCCCGTTTTCAGTTTCCACTCTTCTCCCTCGTACCACCAGTCCCCAACACCCCTTGACTGGTATCTTTGTATTCCATCCGCTGTATCGTCTCAGCTGTACAGATTAATTATCGACATATCCTTATAAGACCACCTATCGTCTTTTCCCTCCTTCTTCATCTACTACCTCTACCCAACACATAATGCCTGCCCCCGTCGTTGCCCGTAGCGGTCGTGAACTCGATGAGACCTCCGATGCCATCGATACCGGTACGTTGTTCTCTCGATCCTCTACGTTCCTTAATGACCCGAGAGCGCTGATTATGACTATGACCATGACTTTTCACCCGCTACCGTTGTCACCGGTGTTCCGTTTTGACCCTCTTTCTCTTTCTCTCTCTCTTCCTTCTCACTGTCGTCATTGCTGTGCTCTCATTGCTGTACAACATCACACACACGCGCGCGCACAACAAACCCCAAAAAAACAGTCAACGTTCTCAAAGGAAAGCTCTGGGACGACCAGTCCGAGTTCGATCAGGAGAAAGACAAGGGTACTTTCCGTGACTATGAAGGCGCCTGTGATCGAGTGAAGAACTTCTATAAAGAACAACACGGTGAGTTGGTGGTCGCGTGTGTGTGCTAGCGCTACTAGTGCAAAAGAGCCCTGTTTTTCTCTTCTTCTTGAGGGTCCTCCTCTCTACCTCCTCCCCTTCACCCCTTCGCGAACTCTCTCCCAATTCTTTCTTAGCTCGATTTCGAGCTAGAAGTTTATCCGGGAGGTTTCTTCTTTTGACTTCCCACTTCACTCGGGTTTCCTTTAGTTGGTTCCCGCATACTTCTTTGTGCCTCTTTGTTCTTATTTCCATGTTCCCTTTAACGAGAAGGACTTCTTTCATGATTCCATTCCATTCACACCCTAGTCCTTTCTCTCTTTCTCTCTTTCTTACTTCTCTCTCTTTCTCTCTCAAATCATTCCGATCACTGTTACACCCATACTAATAATTGCATTGCTATCTTTTGCTTTTCCATTCCCATTCCCATCTTCATCTCCATCTGCGTCTCGTCTCAATCTCTCATTCGGGTCACAATTCGACTTCCATCCCGCACTCGCGCGACTTCTCATCTCACCTCTGATTGGTTCCATTCATCTCTCCATCCATCCGTCTGTCCGTCCATCTGTCCATCTTTTTCTCTCTCTCTTTCTCTCGGGCTCTTTCAATACCCGGGTCATTCTTGGCGCCTTTCCCATTTCTCGGCTCAACAACTCAAAATCGGAACATCTTATGACACTGAACGCCGTCATCGTCATTTTGCCGTACATCCACCGTTTACCGCTGATGATCTTGCCGCAATCATAAAAACCCTGCGCGTTCATAATCAAATGGTCCTATCGTCATTTCCCGTCTATCACTATCAAAAAAAAATCTATTATTGTTATTGGACTGCGGGCGGGAATTCTTGAATTACCGTTTTTTCCACAACCCTTCCTCTTCCCATTTCATTCCCTTCCCATTTTTTCCCGCCGGGATAATCAACTCATACGACCACTCATACGAATCCATATGGTTACTACATATGCGTTAACCCTCGATCCCACCCCACCCACCCAACCCTTTTCTGTTGCGTCTGCTTCCGTGATTTTTTTCGGTTTCGACGTCCCTTTTTTTTGTCGAATTTAAATCGGGTTAACGACGCGACCCGCTCCTCTTTGGATACATGAACCCGCGGTAACCCGACCCTCTATCTAACCCTTAATTGCCACGCGATACAACTCGGAACCAACCATGTGTTCCTAACGTATGGTATATTGGTGTATTGGCGTTATGCATGGCATGTATACATGTATGCGCATATATGCGTCTTTTCTATTCGGTATATTCGGTATAATGCGCATATATGCGTCTTTACTATTCGGGATACACGGGATAACACAAAACATCGCATTTTATAATTACTAACACTGAAATCTACCAACACTGGAAAAACAGAAAAACAAACGGTAGAGTTCAACATCAAAGCTCGAGTCGATTTCAAGTCCAAGACTCGTGCTAGGATGGGTGTTTGGCAAGCGATGGAGATGTTGAACACTTTGGTGGATGAGTCGGATCCTGATGTGAGTGTTTTTTTCTGGGATTTTTGTTTTTCTGTTTCGCTTTTTTGTTTCTCTCTTGGTTTTGTTTGAAAGACACGTCCGTCTTGTACGAGAGGGCACACCCTTGTGCATAACCATACCCTTGTGCATACATACAACCCATACATTTACAATTGTATGCGCGTATGCTTGGCTTGGGAGGGTTTACATGCGTGCTGTCTAATCAGGGCCAAGGGTCCTTTTTCTATTTCTGTCGTGCTTCAACTTTGAAGCTACGTAGCTCCCTTAGCCTCGAAAAGCTCTGCACTTCTACCTTTAGGGCTCTTCTTCGATTCAATTCTCCCATTCATTCATATCACTGTGGCGCTACCCCTTGTTGGCCTCGAGGCGGAGATCTATTTTTTTCCTTTTAATTCCGGTTTTGGTCTTTCTCTTTTCCCTTGGCATTAGTATCTCGAACTATGTCGTGATGTTTAGTTGAAAAAACACGCTTTCATGTCCTCTACCGTGTTGTCGTAAAGAGTTTACACACTAAGGGATTGGGGATTAGCAAAGAGAAAGAGAGGGGAAGGGGAGCCGCCGCCCCGGAGTTGTGTGTTACTTATTGATTGATTGGGAGCGGTCGTTTGGGGTGGTGGTGTTTCCACATCCCCATGGGTGTGCTTTCTCTTAGCTTTTTTTGTTGATTTTGATTTTCCTATTCTATTCTGTTCTACTCTCCGTTTCCGTTCTATAGATATGGATACTAATCTATCTCTATCCCCTTTCACCCCTTCACCGCTCATCCCTCTCCCATACACAAATCCACCCACGCACATACACACGCAACACAGACCGAACTCTCCCAAATCGAACACCTCCTTCAAACCGCCGAAGCCATCCGTCGAGACGGCAAACCCGAATGGATGCAAGTCACCGGACTCGTCCACGATCTCGGTAAACTCCTCTTCCTGTTCGGTTCCCAAGGTCAATGGGACGTTGTCGGAGACACCTTTGTTGTTGGGTGCAAGTTTAGCGATAAGATTATTTATCCCAACACGTTTGAGGGGAACCCGGATTATAGAGACGAGGTTTATGCGACTGAGAATGGGATTTATCAGGCTGGATGTGGGTTGGAGAATGTTATGTTGAGTTGGGGACATGATGAGGTGAGTTTTTTTTTGTCTTATTTATTTTTTTCCCGCTCGATCGTTAACCCTTTCCCCCTTCTCTTTCCAATCCGTCTCAGTATCTCTACCATGTCCTCAAAGACCAGTCCTCCCTACCAGCAGAAGGTCTTGCCATGATCCGCTACCACTCGTTCTACCCCTGGCATCGCGAGGGTGCTTACAGGCACCTGATGAACGATCAGGACGAGGAGATCTTGAAAGCCGTTCAAGCGTTCAACCCATACGATTTGTATTCGAAAAGCGATGGGCTTTGCGACGTGGAGAAGTTGAAGCCTTATTATCAAGGATTGATTGCCAAGTTTTTCCCGGAGGAGTTGAATTGGTGAAAAAATTCGTATGATTGAAAAAAAGAAGTGTTTGGATGGGGTTTGGGGTTGGGGTTGTTAAATTATCTTATTAAATGAACAGCTAATAGAAGGGAGTTGGGAAGTGTTTTTTTTTTTCGAACATACATACTTACTTACACACATACACATGCATACATACATTGTCGATGACAGCGGGCCACTGTTCTTTTTGACATTTAATACTGCCTTTTTGTATTTCTCGTCTCGTTTGTCTTATCGTGTCCCCGTTGTCTATCTTACAGATTACATAGGCTTGATTTTTTAATTACCAGAACTTGCAATTGTCCTCTTTAATGTGCTTGTTGAGGCCTGAGATGACTCGTGGAGTTTTTATAAGTGTTTTCAAAAATACAGGATTACTATTGGTCTTGAACGCGTTGTGATGTACTTATCGTATGCCTGGTTTGCTAGACGAGTTGGACGAAAATGATGTAAATTAGAGAAAAACCATCTGCACTACGTTTATCTGTACTACCTTACTGTGCTGGTAGGACGGGCCCTCTCTGGTATGGAGTCGAGTCTTGTCCCTGCTGGTCGTCCGGCTGTTCCGACCTGGGACTCTGCCGTGTATATAACTAACTAACGAACTAACTAGCGTCCAGTCCCTATTCTATATGTAAGTATCAGATCTGGGACCCTGCCGTGTATATAACGAACTAACTAGCTAACTAGCGTCCAGTCCCTATGTGTTATAATTATTAGATCTGGGACCCTGCCGTGTATATAACTAACTAACTAACTAACTAGCGTCCAGTCCCTATTCTATGTGTAAGTATCATAATTATTAGATACAGTCTTTTTTCTGATAAGCTACATAATCACGATGTCTACTATGATATGCCTCAAACATTATTTTTGATGGGATGTTCCAATTATTTCCATAGTATCTGCTGAAAGACTCCGCGCAAAGGTAATACCTCGGTCCTGCAGATCGACCTCCAGGACACCACCAGATCTCGTCATAGAAACGTTGGTAGCGCTGGCCGCAGCGTTTTCTGATGCGAATCGAATCGATTGAGATAGGGACCCATTGTCTCCGTTGTTGCCTGGTTCCTTGGTGTCCTCAAGGGCTGCCACCAAGGTTACTAGGGAAGGGAATAATGCCTAGATTTACGATGGCTTAGCATTTTGGATAAACTGAAAATAAAAACCCCTACCGCAAGCAGTGGTATGATGTTTGCGAAGGTCCAAGCAGGAGACGATCCATAAGCGTCCCCCGAATTAGGACCAGTTTCTATCACGATGATGTATGCCATCTATAAGGTCGATATCAGCGGCGGAATAAGTGTGTATTAGAAGACTTTCAATGAAACGAAAGAAAATTTACCCAAATGATGCAATAAACTAATCCTGACTCGATCAAGAGCCAGAGAGTCTTTAAAGCCTTTGACATAGTAGTCTCAGTTGACCTCAAATTTTGCTTTATGTCCTTTCGATGAGACCTAAAACGTAGAGAAATTACGAAAATTGTTCAATGTTGCCCAACTTCTGAGAAGAAGGGAATCAATCACCATGCTTTGTACCCGACCAGAGCGGTCGCAAGAGCGTTTGTGATCAATAGTGGAAGAGACATAAGGAGATTCTGAGCTGCTGCACCTCCTGAGCCTCTATGTTGAATATCAGATGCACTTCTGCTCGCAGTGACACCGCCATCGACACAAGTACAGACTGAGTGCATGCAGTGTCGACAAACGTTAAAATAAGTTTCTCAATCGGAAGATTTGAGGGACGAACCGGTAGCTACGAGAATGCAAAAGGCCAAAGTAGATTTGATGAGGGTGTTGAAAGGAAATAAGACCCAAGTTCTCCATACAACTATTCCATCACTTAGAAGAAACTTTAAAAGAGGGATAAGTTGGCATATTTAAAACGAGACAAATTGGCAAGTGCACTCTCACGTTCAGACGCACAACGAAACCTAATCCGGCATCAACTTGCTGGCCAAGATGTAGACGGTGCTGATACCATTCCGGGCTCAGGCCTTCGAAAAAGATCAATGAATCCACTACGAGTATGACAACGACGTAAGCTGTTGAAAGCAACAGCTCGAACACCGTGATAACAAAGAGTACTAATCGGGGCTTTGAGTTCCTTATACCCCGGGCTCTATGACGCTATACATAAGAACATGATGCGGCAGTTGAGGTGAGAAATGATGTACATACAATAGAACATACCCCGCAAACAAGGTGACTGTGAGATATATCCCGTAAATCAGAAACATGACAACCAAAAAGATGACTGTTGGCCAGATCTTGAGGAGGGTACTTTGGATGATCTCTGTACATTGGGGATCCTGATCTGAGAGTGGGTCCAACATTGAGGTACTAAGTGTGGTGCGAAGGAATCACCAATAGTTGTCTGCCCCCTCCACTTTATACTGCGCTCTTACGTCCAGTCGTGCACTTTTGGAGCTAGATAGCTGTTCGGACTGCCGAGAGTAAATCAATTCACATTGAGAAATAATCAATTGTCTAGTGGTGAAATTTTCTTTAATAATAAATGATATACTACTTATCTTTATATCTTTTAATGTTAAAATGAATAGCTTGTAGTCGGTGGTGGCAGTGACTTTGCTCCAAAGTAGCTGTGCGATCCACCACCGAATACTAGTAGTGGCGTGGCTTGGATTAGACTATCTGAATTCAACATACCAGTGGAGTGAACGTTACT
Source organism: Dendrothele bispora CBS 962.96 (assembly GCA_004369135.1). Taxonomy (NCBI): domain Eukaryota; kingdom Fungi; phylum Basidiomycota; class Agaricomycetes; order Agaricales; genus Dendrothele; species Dendrothele bispora. The sequence goes on from ML179443.1 coordinate 84,128, forward strand.
GGGCTCAGAGTTACATCAGCGGTGATCCAATTTGGCCTGAACACAGCAAAAAGAAACTCCGGTACTACCTAGACCGTTCAACTCAAGAATATGATTTCTACGGATTCCAATTTTCTCCAAGCTACTCAAGTCCCGGTTAGATATCAGCTTACATGCTAATGTACCATACCGATGACCCGAAAATAGTGACATTTCTGAGTCTCAGCTCCGCCCGCCCAATTTCTCATATAGAGGTGGGGCAGCATAGCTATAGGATACGGATAAACAATTGTCTTTTTGTCTTATCGTGGCCCCATTGTCTAGCTTACAAATTACATAGGTTTGGTTTTTCAATGACCAGAACTTGCAAATTCCCTCTTTGGTGTGTTAGTTGAGACCTGAGATTAATCGTGGTGTTTTTATAAGCGTTTTCGAAAATACAGGATTAGTCTTTCACGGGTTGCGATGCACTTATCGTATTCCTGGTTTGCCAGATGATGTAAATTAGAGAAAACCCATCTGTACTACGTTTATCGGTACTACGTTCATGTCTTGTCGTGTATATAACTAACTAACTAAGTAGCGTCCAGTCCCTATTCTACATGTAATTATTATTAGTTACAGTTTTTTTCTGATAAGCTACATAATTATGATGTCTACTGTACTGCGTTTATCTGTACCAGTTTCATATCTTGTCGTGTATATAACTAGATAACTAACATCCAGTCCCTATTCTATATGTAAGTATTAGTTACAGTTTTTTCTGATAAGCTGCATAATCATGGTGTCTACTATAATGTGCCTCAGACATTATTTTTGATGGGATGTTCCATAGCATCCGCTGAAGGACTCGGCGCAAAGGTAATTACTCGGTCCTGCAAATCAACCTCCAGGACACCACCAGATCTCATCATAGAAACGTTGGCAGCGCTGGCCGCAGCGTTTTCTGAGGCAAATCGAATTGATTGAGATAGGGACCCGGATATATTGTTTCCGTCAGGGCTCAAGTTGTGGCCTGGTTCTTTGGTCTCCTCAAGGGCTGCCACCAAGATCACTAGGGAAGGGAACAATGCCTAGATTTATGGCTTAGTATGTTCAGATAAGCCGAAATGTAAGAAACTAGAAACTCCTACCGCAAGCAGTGGTATAATACTTGCAAAGATCAAGGCAGAAAACGTTGCATAAGCGTCATTCGGGTCAGGACCAGTTTGTATCACGATAATATACGCCATCTAAGTATAAGATCAGCGGCGATTATCAGTATGTATCTGAAGACCTTCAATGAAACGAAATAAAAATTTACCAAAATGATGCAGTAAACTAGCCCTGATTCGATCAAGAGCCAGAGAGTTTTCAGAGCTTTGGACGTGTTAGTCCCGGTTGACATCAGATTTTGCTTTATGGTCTTTCGGTGGGACCTAAAATGTGAAGGGTTCAAAAAACTGCTTCCGAGAAAAAGGGGAACATTCACCATGCTTTGTACCCAATCAAAGCGGTCGCAAGAATGTTTGTGATCAATAGTGGAAGAGACGTGAGTAGATTCTGAGCTACTGGACCTCCTACACTATGTATAATATCAGATGTTCTGCTTGCAGCGATACCGCCATCAACACAAGTACAGACTGATCGTGAGGGCATACAGGGTCAGTAAAGGTTACAATAACTGGAAGATCTGAAAGACAAACCGGAAGTTACGAGCATGCAAAAGACCAAAGTAGCTTTGACGAGTTTGTCGAAAGGAAATAACACCCAAGTCCTCCATACAACTATTCCGTCACTTAATAGAAACTTTGAAAGAAAAGTAGTAAGTTGGGATAGGATCAAAACGGGACAAATCAGCAAGAAGCATTCTCACATTCAAGCGCATGACGACATCCGTTCCGGCGTAAACTTGTTGGGAAAGACGTAGATAGTGTTGAGTCCATTCCAGGCTCAGGTTATCGTGAAAAAGCAATGCAATCATTACGATTGTGACAACGACGTAAGCTGTTGAAGCCAACAGCTCGAACACCGTGATAGTAAAGAGTACTAGTCGGGGCCTTGAGTTTCTTATACCTCGGGATCTATGACGCTATCCATAAAAACATGATGCAACAGTTAAGGGAGAAAATAATATACATACAATAGGACATACACCGCAAGCAAGGTGACTGTGAGATATATCCCGTAAATCAGAAATGCAGCAACCAAAACGATGACTATTGGCCAAAATATGAGGAGGATACTTTGGATGATCTCTGTACATTGGGGATCCTGATTTGAGGTTGAGTCCGGCATTGGGGTACTAAGCGTGGTGTGAAGGATCACCAATAGTTGTCTGTCTCCCCACTTTATACTGCGCTCTTAGCCTCGTCCAGTGGCGCACTTTTGGAGCTCACGTTAGGCTTGTCCTGCATAGATGGTTGTCAATGAGTATTCGACCCAACCTTTAATGGTGGATAGGTATCATTTTCCTTTGAACTACTACTCATCTGATCAATCAAACGTTTTTGAATGTTCAGTAAACGTATTTGAAATAACAAGAACTTCCTACCCTAAGATGAATGACTTTAGGTCGGTGGTGGCACTGGTGACCTTGCTCTAAACGTTTTAAGATCTACCACTGAACAGCCTTGTTTGGAGCTCAGATGGCACTTTGCTACATACCAGTGGAGCGGGCTATCACTAGGCTCAAAATAAATCAGCAGCCCGGTGACTTGAACACCGAAAAGAGAATCCTCGACATTGCTCAGATCGTTATCAGAAACACGATTTTTACGATTTTTTGGATATCTCTGAGCTACTTTCAGTTAAGTCCCGGTCAGAGCAGTGGCCCAAAAAAGTGACATTTCTGGGTCCCTACTCTGCTCACTTGCGATATACCAGGTAATGCGTATGTCTATAGTGCCTGGTCATTTTCCTGTCAGAACCATAAACAAGGCTTTAGTTTGGTAAATCATATAAAGGTGGGATATCATAGGATATAAATCACACATTGAAATGTAAGTACTTACTTGAATCAGGTCCTGCTCTGACAATGTCTATAAAACGGTAAACCAGTAAACGGCCTTCTTGCATAAGTATACCCTTAGGGTTAGACTTGCAGGTTGCTCGAGTACCTGACACTTATTCCACCTACGGGATCATCAATCAAAAAAATGATATACTGTATCCCGGTACAGAATGACCCGGAGTGCTCAAGTCAGACAATTCATAGGACTGTGTGTGCGTCTCATGCTATGGCCTTTCTTCATACCCTAGCACTCGAATTTTGTGCTCAGTGTGTGCACGGTGTATTACGAGGCCGAATTTATGAGGACTCGTCCTTACTGATCTTCGGTTGGCTGGTTGTGGGCAAACCCATTTGGTATGTTAGGTCATGCCGATGTTGCCGCACCATTTTCCCTGGAAATTTGTACTTGACTGGCACGTACCTGCCGCGCGAAGCGACGGCCCTATTTCTTCATGCACACACTGGCCGTTCCGACGAGTGTTGATGAGGACCAGAGGAGGATGGTCATCCATGTCATCTACTTTCATTCTTCATCTCCCCTCTTGATGTCCCTCACTTGATTATTGACTGTCTCTTTTATAGCCCGCCTAGTACCTCAACCAAGTCTTGAAAGACCGATTTTCTCTACCACCCGAAGCCTTGCGATGATCCACTACCAGGTTACGAGGCCGGAGTTTATGGAGGTCTCGTCCTTACTAAACTCGAACTGGCTGCTGGAGTTTCGCGCACATATCCATATAGTCAATCAATTATCTCATCTATACAAATCAGATGATGGGCCGGCGCCATGTCTGGACCATCAAGTAGTCAGATCCATTTTTCAATCTCTCAGTACTTTCGACGCTCTTTGATGTGTTAGTTGTTCAACTTGTGCAAGTTTAGATGTATTTTCAAGAATACAAGGTTAGTTGTTAAAGAAGAAAATGGTATATCACGATACACGTATCCAACGTCCAGTCCTTACGTATTGTTAGCTCAATTTCTTTTTTCCCTGATAAGCTACAATCATGATGTCTGCTATACTATGCATCAAAGATTATCATTTTTGATGAGATCCAGAGCATCTGCTGTAGAATTTGGTGGGAACTGTTCAGTGCTGATGAGGGCACAAGGCCCCCTCTTTAGAGAGTCGGGGATCCAGTAACGCTCCACGTGCGCATTCGCAATCCCCGACTCTCGGTCTCCCGGCCAAAGTTCTTGACATACTACAGACAGTTCAATTCATGGAAAATAGCATAGAAGTATTAGATGGTACACATCACAGTATAACGTGCCCTCGGGAATAAATAAATTCGATAGGATTGACTATGATTAAGTAAGAGTTACGAGTACGAATACGAGACGACCAAATAAAAACCTTGAAAGAGAGAGGGAGGATTTATCTGGACAACTAGAGAGCATGGAGGGATAGTAATAGTAGTGAGAGTGGGTGGAGTGCAAAAAGGACAGTGTCCCCTGTCGGAATAGACGAGAACAGAAGCTGGTTTCGGAAAGAAAAAGAAATCCATTTTGTGAAAAAGAGGACGTCAGCGAGAATGATGGTGGATACATAAGAGAAGTTAATTGAAAACCAAGAGAAGAAAGGAATGATACTATACATACAATTGAAAGATGTCACGAAAAGAGGATAAAAAAACTATGAACAGGAAATGAATGCCGGCGAGCTTTGACGAGACAAGAATGTGGATTATCAGGCTTTGGTTGCAAATGAAAATGTTATGTTGAGATGGGGGCAAAAGGGAAACAATAGTTCGGTGACAAGGAAGCGGGGGGAGGTACAATAGTGTACCACAGAGGAGATGGATAGCAAAAACGAAGCCAGAGTGTGTGTCCTCATGAAAGGGAAGAAATCTCAATGAGATTCCTCCACCGCGTCCCTTGTCAACGGGATCTCCCTGGACCCAACGGGATCTCCTGTCAGATCAACGAAACTCGTCAACAGGAGACTGCGACGTCTCCTCTGAGCAGGGGGCAAAGCGCTCGAGTTCTTGATGTATTCGCCCGGAGCAGCAGTAGCAGCGGTCAGGTATTGACACGTTAGCCATGACCGTAGGGAAAGACGATACAAGCTTTAGCCCTCACTGAGGACGTCTTACTCCAGGAAAAAAATCGTCTATGATGATGGGATGATAGTGGTGATGGTTTGGATGACCCAAATCAGGTGAACACGGGATCGCCACGGCTTCGTTATCATCAGGGAACAACGACAATGGACCGTGCAAACTCGTCCTAGGTGAAACGAAAAGACGAAGAGAAATCGATAGGGAGATCGACAAACCTGTCGTCTGATGATTCACTACTATCCAACCTGTATTCATCATCTCCATCGATGTTGTCCTCTTCGAATTCTTCCTTGTCGTCAGAGATTCTCATGAAGTTTTTCTTGGATCCAACGCTAAAGCGTTTTTATAGGCAACTGGACGGCTAGTACGTACCCCCAACGAGCAAGAGCGTCTGAACGTCTGGTAGATCTGTAACGGTTCGACATGGTTGATGGACTTTGGCGGTGGAGTTTGATCACTGAGGAAGAGAGAAGGGCGAAGTAACAGAGCAATGATTTGAGGAATGGCAGAAGGGCCGGGCTACAGTGGTCGTTGGCATGAACGATTTGGGTGATTTGTTGGACAGACTTGATGAAGGTGGAAATTTGAAGGTATGCGCCGTGTTGGTGATAGGGACGAGACAAGGGAATGAGACGAGGGGATGATGATGAGACTTGAGCGAGGATGAGAGAGGGTATGTACGAATGTCGCGAGATGGGCAGAGACAGAGTCCTTTCTCTTGAGACCGATTCCAACTGTCTCGAAAAGTTTGGTGTCATCCCTAATCCATAGTGGAACGTGTCAGTTGGCGCCGGAGCACTAAAATGACGTCCCCATGACTACTCACCTTCAGTCAGCGTTGAGTACTTTACACCACTCAAATATACAGCATGTACCGCGTCCAAGTCAGAAACCAAAAAACACGGAAAGCGAAGCGCTGTCAGATACATATGGGGCGCCTGGACGTACAGTGTGTTTTGACTCTCAGGGCTGCAGGAATACAGCAAGACTTTTGCAATGCATTGGTACCTTGAGTGTGAGAACCAGGTTATGCTAAGAGAAGAATTATTCAGCTTGCTGGATTTATGAGTTGATGAATGTACATGTATAACGCACTGATTATAACACACTGATTGACATGTTGTTTATTGTTAGGAATATAACATGAGCGGGGCTCACAACATCCCGATATCCTGAAAACAAAGGAGAAGGAAGCGGAGTCGAAAGGAAGGAATTATGAAAGAAGCTTGAAGGCAAATGAAGTCAAAAAGATCGGCTTCAAAGTTCAGTACAGCTTCTGGGTTAGGAGTCACACTGTGGATTCGTTCATCTGAAAGCAAGCGAAATACAAAAATGTTGCTGCACGCTTGTGACCAAAATCACGGTCGAGTCGAGTCTATTGACCGAGATAGGCATCCGCAGGCTTGGGACCTGCATTATCGGTCAAACTGCTGAACTTTTCCGGATTGCAAGGCCCATCGTAAATAGGTGCGTGACCACAGGTATTCACAAGCCTGGCGCAAAAATGATTCGCACCCCAATAAGTGATTCCTTTCAAATTTCAATTGATAGTGGAATCTCCGTCCCGAAAGGCTAATGTCAAGATTCGAGCACAAGTGGGAGGAGGGTAGGAATGCAGATGTCGAAGAATTATCAGATGTGATCCGGTGTGATGAAGTGAGACAAACTAGCAATGTCAGGCCGTGGGAACTGTTTGACCCTCCTGCGAGAGGAGGTTAAGAATCCAGTAACGCTCCGCGTGCGCTTTCGCAGTCCCCGACTCTCGGTCTTGAACGCAAATTTCTTGACATAGTATAGTACAATATTCACTTGGTACGGATAGCTCAATTTTCAGTATGTAAAACAGCGTGGAAGTATCAGATGGTACATATCACAGTATACAATACGGTCTCGGGAAACAAAGAGTCCAAGAAAATTAATTACATGTGAGAGTTGAACTGCGAGTACTACGAGACAACCAAATGAGAACCTCGGAAGAGAGAGAGAGATTTATTCGTTATCGGATATTGATGGCGTGAGAGAAACTAACAACTGTCAGGCCGTGGGAACTGTTCGGTGCTAACGGGGGCACAAGGCCCTCCTCTCTTCGAGAGTCGGGGAAGTCGAGGCTGATGCGCTGATGACTGACCCAGGCACAGGAGAGACAGATACCAAATAGCGAACGATCTCACATCGAGTGCAGATTCTACAGGAAATCCTGAGAAATGCTCTTTTTTCCGCGTAGCCTAAAATAGAAGTCGTCTCAAGAACTTCAATAAGAAGGCTGCATCGGATGTTTCAGACATGCTTGCGTTAAGCAGCCCGTCTAATTGGAAACGTTTTCTGACGCGTTGCTTATAGTTTCTATTTACAGGATTCCTGTAAAGGCTATAACTTTATGTCTATTGCCAGCCGCTTTATAATGACCCCTCGCCATTACGGCCATTATAAGCGATCACGCGAATGTATCACGGAAAGCACAAAGCTCCGACAGAAAAAAAGAAGGTGCGCGACTTTCTCATATGTCGTGTCAGACAAATCGACAGCCTCTGTCGAGGTAAAGCTCGATCACCTCGGAAAAAACAGAAGCCATTTGAAGTAGTAGGTCTAATTAATCAAAATTTCTGCTTCTCCAACTCGAAGATCTCAATATCAATATTCAATGTTCAACGTTGCAATTACAATGAACTGCCAACAGCAACCGACCTATAGATTTTTTGAGATCGCCGCTGGCTGGCAGCTTGAAGTAAGTATGTATACTTAACGCTGCTAGCGCAACATCCCGACTCCAAATAAAAGTCAATAGTACTCGCTGCACTACGTTACACCTGATATTTTACTCGGAAAATAAACAGTGCCCTCGAAAATCAGGTTGTTTGATTTCAAATACCTCTCCTCGGTTTTTACGAGTTGATACAAAAATATTTTTCTGCATGTGTTCAAATTAATTGACCCCCAACTTCTTTCAAAGGTGCATTCTATCTGTTGAAGAGAAGCAGTAAAAGGGAACGGCTCATTCCTATTTGAGGATTCATGCTCGGAATATAAAGAATAAAGTACTTCTCGCATGAAATCTTGACTGAAAGATATACCAAAGGAAGAATGCATAGACAAAATTGTAGAATGATACGCATGTTCACTCAATTCTAAACTGTCCATAAATCCACACAGCAAAACTTTGCCAACCAAAAACGAAGCATGCTCATTTCGTGTGAGATTGCTTTGAACATACTATCAAATCGCCAGTGAGCCTCCAAAAGTTTTACGCGTGGAAAAGTCATAAGGATGTTTATTATCTGTTGAACCGGTAATTGTAAGAAAAAAGGAGGTGTGGAAGAAATATGCTGGAGGATGGGATGCATCAATACCATGGTTTTCATTGGTTTTGTTTAGCCTAACAAAAACTATCAAAATGGTGACCAGTGTGTAGACACTACTAGACAGTATCAAGATGGTGGCCAGTGAAGGTATAAAATCAAGTACAGTGCAGTGAAGTTTGCGATGTGCGTCCGTGATGGTTTGCTCTCAACTTAGATTGAAAACAAGACTGAAGACACGAGAACAACTCATCTGATTTTAGTGTGGGACAAACTTACCCAGAAAACACCGGATGAAGGGCCGGTCAGAATCGGGGATCATTTGTGTGGCGTAGAAGACTTTGCCAAAATGTCTCGGATGAACGGCCCCGTTACCTAAATGAAATCAAGATCACTGTATGAACTTCTAAATTTGGGTTTCCGCTGTAGCGCCATAATGGTGGTCCTGAAGAGTTCTATGAGGGTATATTGAGAATGCAGATCGCTATAGCGGAAGAAAACTGGACATTTGAAGACTTCGCCCTCAGTCCAAGGTTCTAAAGCCTTGCAGTAGTTTGTCCAATCGCAATCGAAAAATTCGTATCAACCTCAATGC